>JARQOD010004958.1:0-51140 GCA_033576555.1 Oophaga sylvatica
TTTCTGTATAAGGACAATGTATAGCGGGTGTATCTTGTATAAGGTAATGTATGGGTGTATCTCGTTAAGGAAATGTATAGGGTGTATCTCTGTTGGAAAGATAGGGGTGTATCTCTGTATAAGGAAATGTATAGCGGGTGTACTCTGTATAAGGCAATGTATAGGGGTGACTCTGTATAAGGAGTATAGGGTGTATCTCTGTATAAGGAAAGTAGGGGTGTATCTTGTAAGAATGTATAGGGGGATTTTTGTATAAGGATGTATCGGGATTTGTGGACATGTATAGGATGTATAGATGTAAGGGAATTTGAAGGATTGTATAAGGATGTATTCGTATAAGGAAATTATAGGGGTGTATCTCTGTATAAGGAAATGTATAGCGGGTGTATCTCTGTATAAGGAATGTATAGCGGTGTATCTCTGTTAAGGAATGTTACGTTATCTTGATAAGGAAAGGGGTGTTCTTATAAGGAAATTTAGCGGGTGTATTCTGAGGAAATGTTGCGGGTTTCTTTAAGGAAAGTATAGCGGTGTATCTCTGTATAAGAAATGTATAGCGGTGTATCTCTGTTAAGGAATGTATGCGGGTGTATCTCTGTAAAGGACAATGTTAGCGGGTGTATCTCTGTATAAGGAAATTATAGGGTGTATCTCTGTATAAGGAAATGTATAGCGGGGACTCTGTATAAGGAAATGTATAGCGGGTGTATCTCTGTATAGGAAATGTATAGGGTTTTTTAGAATGATACGGTGTATCTCTGTATAGGAAATGTATAGCGGTGTATCTCGTATAAGACATGTATAGCGGTTTCTTATAAGGACAATGTTAGGGGTTATCTTGTATAAGGAATGTAAGCGGGTGATCTCTGTATAAGAAATGTATGGGGTGTATCTCTGTATAAGGAATGTAAGCGGGTGATCTCTGTATAAGGAAATGTATAGCGGGTGTATTCTGTATAAGAAATGTTAGCTGATGACTGTATAGGATATGTATAGGTATTTCGTTGATTGTATAGGGTGGATTCTGTATAGGAAATGATAGGTTATCTCTGTAAAGGAATAAGGGGTTCTTTAGGAAATGTATAGGGTGTATCTCTGTATAGAATATAGCGGTGTATCTGTTAAATGTATAGGGGTGTATCTCTGTATAAGCAATGTATAGGGTGTATTTGTATAAGAAATGAGGGTGTATCTCAATATAGCGTTATCTCTTATAAGAAATGATCGGGTGATCTTAAGCAATATAGTGTATCTGTAAGACAGTATAGGTGTCTCTGATAAGAATATAGGGTATTCTGATAAGAATGTATAGGTGATCCTAAGAAAGAGCGGTGTATCTTGAAGCATGAAGGTATTATAAGACAAGATACGTTTCTTGAAGGACAATGATACGTTATCTATAAGAAATAAGCGGTGTATCTTGTATAAGGAAGTACGTGTTCTTAAGACATTGGTGTATCTCTAAGGACAAGTACGGTGTATAGAAAGATAGCGTGTATCCTGTAAGAGTATAGCGGTACTTGTATAGGAATGTACGTGTACCGTATAAGACATGAAGCGGGTTCGTTAGGAAAGTGGTATCCTGATAAGAATGTTAGGTGTATGTAGCAAGTACGGGTATCTCTGTATAAGAAGAAGGGTTCTCTTAGAAAGTAGCGTGTCTTGTAAAGAATGATGGTGTACCGTAAAGAAAGTAGGTGTTCTTAAGGCATACGGGGACTCTTAAGATATACGGGACTTTAAGAAGTTGCGGTTCGTAAAGACAAGTAACGGTATCTGTATAGGCTTATTGTATAAGGACAATGTATAGCGGGTGTATCTCTGTATAAGGACAATTGTATAGCGGGTGTATCTCTGTATAAGGACAATGTATAGCGGGTTGTATCTCTGTATAAGGACAATGTATAGCGGGTGTATCTCTGTATAAGGACATGTATAGCGGGTGTATCTCTGTATAAGGATCAATGTATAGCGGGTGTATCTCTGTATAAGGACAATGTATAGCGGGTGTATCTCTGTATAAGGACATGTATACGGTGTTTCTGTATAAGGACAATGTATAGCGGGTGTATCTCTGTATAAGGACAATGTATAGCGGGTGTATCTCTGTATAAGGACAATGTATAGCGGGTGTATCTCTGTATAAGGACAATGTATAGCGGGTGTATCTCTGTATAAGGACAATGTATAGCGGTGTATCTCTGTATAAGGACAATGTATAGCGGGTGTTATCTCTGTTTAAGGACAATGTATAGCGGGTGTATCTCTGTATAAGGACAATGTATAGCGGGTGTATCTCTGTATAAGGACAATGTATAGCGGTGTATCTCTGTATAAGGACAATGTATAGCGGGTTGTATCTCTGTATAAGGACAATGTATAGCGGGTGTATCTCTGTATAAGGACAATGTATAGCGGGGTGTATCTCTGTATAAGGACAATGTATAGCGGTGTGTATTCTGTATAAGGACAATGTTATAGCGGGTGTATCTACTGTATAAGGAAATGTTGCGGGGTATCTCTGTATTTAAGGGAAAAAGTATAGCGGGTGTATTTGTTAAGAAATGTATGGGGTTTTATTCTGTTTTAGGACAATGTATAGGGGTGTATCTCTGTATAAGGAAATGTTTTAGGGGTGTATCTCTGTTAAGAAATGTATAGCGGGTGTATTTTTTGTATAAGAATGTATAGCGGGGTGTTTCTCTGTATAAGGAAAGTATAGCGGGTGTTTTCTTTTGTTAAGGAAATGTATAGCGGTGTTTTCTCTGTATAAGGAAATTTTTATAGCGGGGGGTATCTCTGTATAAGGAAATGTATAGCGGGTTTTTATTTCTGTTTAAGGACAATGATAGCGGGTGTATCTCTGTTTAAGAAAAATGTTATAGCGGGTGTTTCTGTTAAGGACAATGTATAGCGGGTGTATCTCTGTATAAGGACAATGTATGCGGGTGTATCTCTGTATAAGGACAATGTATAGCGGTGTATCTTGTTTAAGGGCAAGTATAGGGGTTTTATCTCTGGTATAAGGACAATGTTTTGGGGTGTATCTCTGTATAAGGACAATGTAGCGGTGTATCTCTGTATAAAAGGACAATGTATAGCGGGTTCTTCTGTATAAGGACAATGTATACGGGTGTATTCTGTATAAGGAAATGTATTGCGGGTGTATCTCTGTAAAAGACAATGTATAGCGGGTGTATCTTGTATAAGGAAAAGTATAGCGGGTTTTATTTCTGGAAAAGGAATCGTTTTAGCGGATGTATCTCTGTTTTTTAGGACAATGTATAGCGGATTTTTTTCGGTAAAGGATAATGTTTAGGGGGGGTGTATCTCTGTATAAGTTGGCTTTTTAGGGGGGGTATTCTGTATGAGGACTAGGGGTAGGGGAAATTTTTATTCTGTATAAGGACAATGTTTAGGGGTGAAATTTTTTTTATACGTGATACAAAAAGGCCCCCGGGGCTGCGGGGCCCCCAAAAAGGGGGAGCCCCCGTTTAGAGAGAATGATAAGATCCTTTTCTGTAGTCCCCAGGGGGGAGCTCCCTGTTCCCCCAAAAGGGAAAAAAGATAAAATCCTGTCTGAAAGCCCCCCTAGGGGGAGTCCCTGTTTTCGAGATAATGAAAAGCTCCGGGGCTGCACCCGCACTAGGGGGGGGTCCCTGTATACAGAGAAAAACTGTTTTAAAATTTCCCCGTCTGCTTTTAAAAACCCCTGGGGGGGGGCCCCCTGTATACAGGATACATGAAAAAAATTTTCCCGTCTGCAGCCACCATGGGGGGGGACCCTGTTTTACAGAGTTTATAAAAAAAGATCCTGTCTGCAGTCCCCAAAAGGGGGCTCCCTTTTTTTTGGTGTACATAAAAAAATCCGGTCTGCAGCACCACTGGGGGGGGAAGCTCCCTTTTTATACAGGATAAAGGGATAAGATTCTGTCTGCAGGCCCCCCCAGGGGCCCCCTCCCTTTTTTACAAAAGATTTTTTACGATTCTGTCGCAGCCACCATTTAGGGGGAGCCCCCGGGTATACAGAGATTTTTTGACCCTGTCTGCGCCACCATGGGGGGGGGCCCCCTTTTGTTTACAGAGATAATGTTAGATCCTGTCTGCATTTCCCCCCCCCCTAGGGGAGCCCTGAAAAACGTGATACATAAAAAATTTGTCTGCACCCCCCAATTGGGGGAAAATTTTTCCCTGTATACAGAGTTTCATGATAAGATTCTGTCTGAAAGCCCCCAATTTAGGGGGGGCCCCTCCCTGTATGGGGGTATACATCGATTTTTGTTTTGCACCCCCCAAACGGGGGGAGCTCCCTGAAAAAGGGGTGGGGGCCCCAAAGGTTTTGAGAAATGAAAAAAAAATTTTAAAATTTTTTAAAAAGTCTTCTGTTTAAACTTTTTCTAATGGAAAATTTGCATTTCTCCAAAAAATTTTTTAAAAGGAGTGTTCTTTTTAAAAACGCTTTTTTTTGGTAAAAAAAATTTTGGCAAAAAAATTTTTTTTTCCCCCCCAAAAAACCCCTTTTTTTCAACATTTGAAACCCCCCCCCTTAAAAAAGGACCAAAAAACCCTTTTTTTTCCCCAGTGTTTTTTTTCCAATTTTAAAAAAAGGGGTTTGGGTGTGAGGGGGAAAACATGGTGGAGATCAATCTGTCTTTTTTTTAAAAAAAAGGGGAATTTTGACCCACTGGATTTTTTAAAAAAGGGGGGGGGGTTTTGCTTGGCATCATTGTTTCTCTTTTTTTAAACCATGGTTATCAAAAAAAGAAACACGTGCGTCATCATTAAAAATGCACAAAAAATTTTGGCCTAAACAGGGAAGGTATCGCAGAAAAAATTTTTGCACCGGGGGAAAAAACCAAATCTATCGCAATAAAAAAATTTTAAAGGGAAGGGGAGGGGGTTCCCCGTATTCCCAAAAAAAGGGCTTCAGGGCCCCAAAAAAAGACCGGGAAACCCCCCGGCCCCGTTTTTTAAATTTTTTGTTTCAGCGGGGGGGATGGGGGCTACCGCGTGCGGGTTTTTGGGGCTCGGGGAATGGAAAGCAGGGCAGGTAGTGGTGCATTTTTGCACGCCTGGGGGGGCGGAGATTTTTGGGGAAAAAAGGGGCCCCGGGGAAAAAGGGGGAGGGCAGAAAAAAAGCCATTCTTCCAAAAAAAAAAATTCTTTGGGACAGACGAAAATTCAAAAAAGGGGTACAGGGTGGACTGTTGAGGATTGGGGTTTTAAAGTTATTTTCTTGATGAATCCCCTTTTCGTTTGTTTGGGCATCGGAAAACCCCTTCATTCGGAAAAAAAAAAGGGTGAGCGCTCCCAAAAGTTTTTCCCCCCCCCAAAAACGGGTTAAGCATCCTGAAACCATTCTTTGTGTGGGGTTGTTTCTCAGCCAAGGGAATGGGCTCTTCACAGTCTTGCCAAAAAAAAAAACCCCAATGAATAAAGGGGGGCCCCCGAATGTCCAAAGGAGCAATTTCCCCCCCCAAACCCCTCCAAGGGGGGGGTTTGGGAAAATAAACCTTTTCCCTTTTTTCCCAGATGTTGGTTTTTGGGGTCAAAAAAAAAAGGTTTTGAAAAACTAAATGGCTCGGGGAAAAAAAATTTTTTTAGAGTTTTTGGGCCCCCGGGGGCCCCCGGGGAAACTCCCCAGTTTTTTCCCCCAAAATTTGAGAACTTGTGGTCAATCATAAAGGAGGGGGGGCCCCCAAAAAAAAACCCTTTTAAAAATTCTGACAAAATAAAATTTTTGTTTTTTGAAAAAAGGGATGCTATCAGTCAGGATTTGGTCCAGAAGTTGATTGAGAACCACCCGGGGAGTTTGGGGCAGAGGCCCTGAAAAAAGAAAGGGGAAAAACACTGAAAAAATTGACTTGTTTTCTTTTTAAATCTTTTTTAAAAAATAAATTTTTAAGCTTTTATTACTCATATGTTTAAAATTTTTTTTTTCCCCGTCTGTAAAAAAAAACATCTGTAAAAACCCACAAAAAAACCCAAAAAGGGCAGAGTTTTATGTAAAAATTTAAAAAATTTGTGTCATTCCCCAAAAATTTTTGGGGCCCCTTTACTGTACGAGATACATAAGATTCGGGCCCCGCGCCACCAATAGGGGGGGGCCCCTGTATAGAGATTTTTAAAACCTTCTCCCCGTCCCACTGGGGGGGGTTTCCCCTTTTACATAGAGACTTTAAAATTTTTTCCCGTCGCTGTCACCCTTGGGGGAGCCCCCTGTAAGAGAGTTTTAAAGATAAGATCCTGTCTGAAAAATCACCACTAGGGGAGCCCCCCTGTATAAAGGAAAATGAAAATTTTGTCTGCCCCCACCCTAGGGGGGGGCTCCCTGTATAAAAGGATACATACGATTCTGTCTGCAGCCACCCCCCAGGGGGAGTCCCTGTTTACGGAAAAAATGTTTTACCCCCGTTTTTTAGCCCCATAGGGGGAGTCCCTGTAACAGGATACTTGTTTTAAATAACGTCTGCACCCCCCCACTAGGGGGAGCCCCGGTTTCAGAGATCCCCGATAAGATATGTCTGCCCCACACTGGGGACCCCCCCCTTTTTTTACAGAGTTTTAAAAGATAAGTTACTGCCCGGGGACCCAAACCCCAAAAAAGGGGGGGGCTCCCTGTTTTAAAGGGGGTAATGAAAAGGGAAAAAATGGTCGCAGTCCCTAGGGGGAGCCCCCTGTTACAGAGTTATATTATAAAAATTCCTTTGCCCCGCACCCCCACCCGGGGGGGGGCCCCCGTTACAGGATACTGATAAGATCCTGTTTTTCAGCCCCCCCTAGGGGGAGCCCCCTTATAGAATACATGTAAGTTTTCCCGTCTGCAGCCACCATAGGGGGGGGGGCCCCCGTATTACAGAGATACTTGATAAGATCCCCTCTGCATTCCCAAGGGGGACCCCTTTTAAAATTAAAACCATAAAATACCCCTTTTCACCCCCTTTTTTCCCCAAAAAAATATAAAACCCTTTTTAAAACCCCCACAAATTTGTTACAATAAACCTTCCCTCAAAACCCATAAACCCCCCTTTTTTACATAAACCCAAAAAATCCTTTCTCCCCCCCTTTTTCAAAACCCTTTTCCCCTCTAATAATTTTTCCAAAAATTACCCCAACCCTTTTTTAAAAAACCTTTCCCCCCACCCTAAAACCCCCCCTTTTTTAAATACAAAAAACCCCCCTTTTACCTCAATAACCCCCCCCCCAAAATTTTTCTCATTAACCCCTAATCCCTTAAAAATTCCCCCCCCCCTTTTTAATCCCCTTTTCACCCTCACCCCAACAAATTTGGGGGCCCGGGGAAAGGGGGGCCCCCCCCCAACCCTTTAAAATTTTTTTTTAAAACATACCCCCCTAAAAATTCCCCCCTATTTAAAAATTTTTTTTAAAAAAAATTTTTAATTTAAAATTTTTTCCCACCAAACCTTTAAAAAACCCCCCCTTAACCTCTAAATTACCAAATTTTTCCCCCCTAAATCCCTTTTCCCCCTTTTTATTTAAATTTTCCACCATATTTAAAAAACCCCCCAAAAACCCCTTTTTTGAACCTTCATTTTCCCTTTGGGGAGACAGGAGTTTTGAAGAATTTCTGTCCAAAAAAACTCTTCCTTCTTTATCAAGTTTTAAAAGGGAGGTACACCCGGGGACCAGGCAGGGTTCAAAATCTCCCCCCTTATTCCTTTTCCCCTTGCAAAAAGTGAAAAAAACCAACGGGCCTGCTTCCTCCCCCAAAAGTCCCAGTAGACCCAATTTTGGCTCTCCCCGAAGACGGAAAAAATGACAAAAAAAACCCCCTAAAAAAATTTTACAAAAACCCTCCTACGGTCACTACCTCCCCAAAAAGGGTGTTTTTAAAATTGTTTATTAGGTGAATGGGTTTGGCCCCTTTGAACTGTTATCTCTAAAAAAATTTAGGGGGGTACGCGTGTGCCCCCCAAAACCAGGGCTACCCACCCCCCAAAAATGGTTTTAAAAAAAAAAGGCCCCCGGGGGCTGTAAAATAAAAAGGGCCCCAGTTTTGTTTTGCTTTTAAAATTCAAATTAAACTTAAAAATTTTTCCCATCCGGAGGTAAGGATGTTTTTAAGTTGCAAAAAAACCCCTTATAATAGAAAAATACAAAAATTAAAAAACATTTTCATATAAAAAAGACAATTTGCTTGTGAAAGGCCCCCCCCCCAAACCTTCAACGTGGGCCCCGGGTGGGTTTTCGGACACCCCAAAAAAGCGGGCCCCCATCAGTGCACACCAAAAGGGTTTTATTATTCGGGTTTTGTTTTTGGTGGTTTTATGAAAAACCCCAAAAAAATTGCATTGGTGCAACTTTTAAAGGAAAGGGGCTGGGCGGGGGTCAGCCCCTTTAAACCCCTGAGTCCAAAAAAAGAAAAAGACCATTATATCAAATACATCACAATAAATTTTAAAAATTTTTTTTTATTACCCAGCCGGGCATTCAAAATTTTGGCTATTTTATTTTATTTTTTATCCAATTTTAAAATTGTGCAAAATTGGCAAACTTTTAAATTTTTTTAAAAATTTTTCTTTTGGTGACCCTGTATGGATTCACCGTTTTTTTTTTTTTCTTTTTAATATTTCAAATAAAATTTTCCCCCCGGGGGGGTTTTGGGAAAAAAACGATGGCCCCCGCCCCTTTTTTTTCCCCGTGTGACCTGCTATTAGGGTTGGGTGCCAAAGTTCTCTTTTTCGAACCCCGGGGGCGCAGGGGGGACTTTCTCCTTGCGAAACCCCATTGCTTTTTAAAATTTTGGGGTTTCGGGGTTTCCCAAAAATTAAAGTGCCCCTAGATTGCATGGGGGACTGGGTGCAAGTTGCGTTTTGAAAAATAACTTTTTAGTGGAGAGTTACAGGGGTTGCTTCTTTTTTGCGAGTACCTGCGGGGGGCCCATGGGGGCCCGGGGGACCAAATGTTTTTTGGCTGGGGCCGGGGACGTGCGGTTTTTGGTGGTTACCTGCTTGGGGGGGACGGGGGTCCGGGGGACGGGCGTTTTTAAGGGGCATACCCCCCCTTCTTCCCCCCGTGTCGTGTTAGGTAAAAATTGTTCCTTTACTAGGCCCCCCGGGGGATGCCTTGCGGTGGGGGGGGGATTTTAATCGGGGCTGCTGCAAAAGACCCTGGGTAGGGCCCGGTTCAGGAAAAAAAACCCCCGGGCCCTTCCGGAGGGAAAAACTCAGTCACCCCCCCCTTCCCGCCGGGTTTTTCCTCAGGGTACCTTTCTCTCTCCGGAACCCCCTTTTCCCCGCGATCAGCTCTGCATGTTGCCGTGCGGTTCCGCTGGCTTCCCGTCTTCCCCCTGTGGCGTTGTTTTCCCCTTTTACGACGTTTTCCACTCACTTTTTCCCCGGGGGGGAGTGTAGGGGGGCGTCATCCAGGCGCGCCATTTTCTTTTCCCAGTCCACTTTGGTAATGAGGGAAAAAGGGGGCCCTTGGTGTGGGGGGGTTTGAAAAACTGCTGCGGCCTTTTTTGGCCCCGGGGGGGGGAGTTGGGGGAAGGGCCGGGGGGTTCCTCCTCAACCCCTTCGCCCCCCCCCCTTTTACCGGGGGACCCCGGATGGGGGGATTTTTTGGGGGGAGCCCCCGGGGGCCCTTTGTTGGGCAGCAAAATTTTTTGGGGAAAACCCGAGTAGGGGATCTTTTGAGGGGAGAGTCACCGCTTTCCCCCAGCCCCGCTGCCCCCGGGTACCCCCGGGTCTCTCGATCTTTTTTAAATCCAGGTTGTGGGGGGAAACATCTTTTTTTGTCGTGCATTTTTTTTCCTTATTTCCAGCAATGTTTTTAAAAGGTTTTGGGCCCCGGGGGTTTCCCGGGGCGGGGGGAGTTTTTTGGTGGGGAAGGGGCCCCGCCTTCCCCCGTTTCCCCCCGGGGGTGAACGTCCTGCTTCCATGATTTTTCCAGAAAATTTTTTTTTCCTCCGAGAAGTGGGGGCCTTCCGGGGGGCGGGGTTTTTTGGGGGCTCCCCCTTTTCCCGGGGGGGGAAGGGGGAAGAGGGGGGCCCCCTTTTTTTCTGAGGGGGGGGGTCGCATGTTGAAAAGCCTTTGGGGGGGGCAGGCATTTTCTTGGGCCCAAAAAGGGGGGGGGACCGCCCACAAAAGGACGCCCCCCTTTTCCCCCGCGCCTGAGGGCGCGAATATGGGACAAAATGGCGTTTTTTTGGGAAAAAAATGCAAAAAGTTTTTTTTTAAAAAAAAAATTTCCCCCGGCAACAGGGCTCGCTTTCCCCCCCTGTTTCGTTTTCCTGTTGTGACCCCCAAAATTTTTCGCCCGCACCACAATTTTTGGGTTTCCGGGAAAAAGGGGGGACTCAGAGCCGAGCCCGTAAAAAATTTTAGGGGAAAATTTCACGGGTTTTGCGGTGGCTCGGGCTGTGGCCCTCCCCGGTTTTGGCGTTTTTGGGGGGGAAAAATTTAAGGGGAGGGTATTTTTTTAAAGTTCGGGGACGCCCTGTAGTCTTGGTATTTTTTCCAGCGCTGTTTGTAGATCTCTGAGGGGATGGGGGAGGCAGTTTTGATGTCGGGCCCCCACGGGTTTTGGGCTTTTCCCCTCGGGGCGATAGTTTAAAAAAAGGGGTGAAAAGGATGCAAAAAAAAATCAGTCTAACCGGTTTTGGTTTTTTCCAAAAACCCTTTCTTGTAAGATGTTTTTGGCAAAAGGCCCAAAAGGGGGCTGATCCCCAAAGGGAATGTTTTTCAAGGGGAGCGTGGGGAAGTTTGGGGCCCCTTTTTTTTCACAACGATGAGTACAACAGCCCCAAGGTAGTTCCCTCTTTTAAACCCCCCGCTATTCCCCAAACTGTTCTGCCCAGTCATTTTTTGGGGGGGAAAACCCTTCCCCTGGAAAAACTGAAAAATTCCCCATCTTGGGGCCCGCACTGGGCCCCAAGGTCCCCTCCCCCCAACCCCCTTACGTTTCCCCTTTTTTTGGGGTGCTTTTTCCCGGGCTAAGGTCCGGGGGAAAACTCCCCGGGTTTTTTTACCCCCATGCTTGAAGTAAAAGTGATTCCCCCTTGGGGGCCCCCCTGACCCCCCCTTTCAATGTTTAGGACTTTTTTCCCAAACCCCAAAAAAACTTTTAAATATTTTCCTTTTCCCTGTGCCTTCGCCTTTTTCCCCCTTGTTGATAAACACCCCCCATTTTAAAAAAAAGTCATTTAATCACTCCCTTTTTTTTCCCCCCTTTTGAGTTAGTTGCCCAGACTCTCGTAAACTTCTTGGGGAGCACGTTCTGAAAACCTTTTTCTGTCATTGAGGGGAGGTGGGTGAAGTATTTTGTATAAACTCTTCCTTCTTTTCCCCAATTTTTTCCGTGGGGGGTACAGCTTTGACCAGGGCTGAGGTTTTTCTATATCTCGCCCTTATGGCCTCACTCTTTTAAAAAAAACTGTTTTAAAAAAATGGGGTGCTTTTCCCCCCCCAGGTCCCAGTAGACCCACAAGGGCTTTACTCTGTCCGAAGGGGAGGAAACGGACTCCCCAAAACACTCAAAAATTTTTCACGGGGCCCTCCCTTGAGCAATTTTACTACCCTTTTAAAGGGGTGGGGTGTGTAATTGAGTGAATGGGTTTTTGAGCTGCCCATTACTCACAATTCTCCAGGGTACTGTTTTTCACACCAGGGCTACACACAGCCACCAATAGGGGGGGCTCCCTGTATACAGAGATATTATAGGCCTTTGGTCCACGCAGCGAAAATGGAAAAAGTGCATTTATAAAACAATCGTGGCCTCTGTTCACACAGGAAGCATTTTGCTTTGGCATGGGCGCCCTGACTGAGTAGGCGTCATTAATCGGGCTGCCGCTCTATTTCTGTGTGTGAATTGCCATTAGGAAATTATCTTTTGGGGACCAATTATAAAATCCCCCCTGTTTTTGGTTGAGAGTAGGTTGTCCATCGTTATTACTGCACCCTATGGACATTTGCTAATTTTGCTTGGACTGCAGGTGAGCAGCTTCCTTTTCTTGGTGTTTTTTGAAAAAATCACGCACTATAGGGAACCGGGGGTATGGTTATGTACAATATTAGGGCGCCCGTTCTCAGTAGTTAGTACTGTTTATTATAAGGACACTGGCTCTGGTTGCACTGTCTAGATAAGGACCTGGTAGCCAGTGGTCCATGTACTAATATAAGCGGTGTCTCGGTTAGCAATTGTATTATAAGGAGATTTGGCTCAGGGTTAGCACTTTAGATTTGGGCAGCGGGTAGCTCAGTGTTGCACTACTATAAAGGCAGCACTGTGGCTCAGCGTTAGCATGTATCATATATAAGGACCTTGATAGTGGTTGCACTTTATAATATGGATGGTAGTTATGGTTTACTGTACATTATAGGGGGCACCGTGGTCAGTGTATACTGTATATATTTGGAAGCCGGTGTCTTGGTTGCACTACTTATATAAGGCCACAGTGGCAGTGTTAGTGTAGAATATTAGGGAGCCGTCTCGTATTAGATTAATTATGGGGAGACATGTAGGCATGGTATAAGGGTGTATTTGGGTAGAAGTGGCGGGTTACATGTAATTAGGGCAGCTGTGTCTCTTTAGATTTACAGTTATACGATAATGAGTGTAATCGGTGTATCTTGTATTGGATAAGTATAGCGTGTTATTCTGTATAGGAAATGTTAGGAGGGTGCTCGTGGACAATGTATTATTATTTATGAAGACAATGTTCGGGTTATCCTGTATTAAGGCATATGCAGGTTATCTCTGTATAAGGACAATGGGGTGTATCTCTGTATAAGGACAATGTATAGGGATGTATCTCTGTATAAGGACAATGTTAGCGGGTGTATCTGTATAAGGACAATGTATAGGGGTGTATCTCTGTAAAGGACAATGTATAGCGGGTGTATCTCTGTATAAGGAATTATGGGTGTATCTCTGTATAAGAAATGTATAGCGGTGTACTCTTATAAGGACAATGTATGGTGGTATCTCTGTATAAGGGGTGTATCTCGTATAAGCAATGTAAGAGATGTATCTCTGTATAAGGACAAGTAAGGGGTTATCTCTGTATAAGGAATTATAGGGGTTATCTCTGTATAAGGAAATGTATAGGGGTGTATACCTGTATAAGGACAATGTATAGCGGTGTATTTAGTATAGGAAATGTATAGGGTGTTTCTGTATAAGGACAATGTATAGCGGGTGTACTCTGTATAATGTAATGTATAGGGGTATCTCTGTAAAGGACAATGTATAGCGGGTTATCTCTGTATAAGGACAATGTATACGGGTGTTCTCTGTATAAGGACAATTTAAGCGGATGTATCTCTGTATAAGGACAATTATAGGGGTATCTCTGTATAAGGCAATGTATAGGGGTTATCTCTGTTAAGGAAATTATGGGGTTACTTGTAAGGAATGTATAGGTATTCTTTAATAGGGAATGTATCGGTATTTAAAGAATGCGGTGTATCTGTATAAGGACAATGTATAGCGGGTGTATCTCTGTAAAGGAATATAGCGGGTTATCTTTAAGATTAAGCTGTATAGTTTTAAGAATGTATAGGGTATTCTCTATAAGGACAATGTATAGGGTGTATCTCTGTAATAAGGACAATGTAGGGGGTGTATCTCTGTATAAGGAAATTAGCGGGTGTATCTCTGTAAGAAAGTATAGCGGGTGTATCTCTGTATAAGGACAATGTATAGGGGTAGTTTCTGTATAAGGAATGTCTAATAAGTGGGTTTCTTTAAGACAATGTTAGCGGGTGTTCTTATAAGACAATGTATAGGGTGTATCTCTGTATGGACAATGTATAGCGGGTGTATTCTGTATAAGGAAATATAGGGTGTATCTCTGTATAATAAATGTATGGGGTTTTATAAGGACAATGTATAGCGGGATTTGTATAAGGACAATGTTAGGGGTGTATCTCTGTATAAGGAATGTGGGGATTTCGTAAAGAATGTATAGCGGGTGTATTCTGTATAAGACATAAGGTGTATGTTAATGTATAAGGAAATTTAGGATGTATAGGGTATTATAAGTGTATCGTAATGAGGTTTTTAGATTAGCGTGTTTTAAGAGATAGCGGTTAAAGAGTATAGCGGGTATCTCTTTAGAATGTATGCGGGTGTATTTTATAAGAGTAGGTATTGTATAAGAAAGTAGCGTTTGATAAGAATGTATGGGTTCTATAGATAGGTTCTGTTAATTAGGGGTGTATCTCTGTATAAGGACAATTATAGCGGTGTATCTCTGTATAAGGACAATGTATAGCGGGTGTATCTCTGTATAAGGACAATGTATAGCGGGTGTATCTCTGTATAAGGACAATGTATAGCGGGTGTATCTCTGTATAAGGACAATGTATAGGGGTGATCTTGTATAAGGACAATGATAGGGTGTTCTCTGTATAAGGACAATGTATAGCGGGTGTATCTCTGTATAAGGACAATGTATAGCGGTTATTTGTATAGGAATGTATAAGGGTGTATCTCGTATAAGGGCATGTATAGCGGGTGTATCTCTGTTAAGGACAATGTATAGCGGGTGTATCTCTGTATAAGGAAATTATGCGGTGTATCTCTGTATAAGGACAATGTATAGGGGTGTATATCTGTATAAGGACAATGTATAGCGGGTGTATCTCTGTATAAGGACATGTTAGCGGGTGTATTCTGTATAAGGAAGTTAGGGGTGTATCTCTGTTAAGGACATGTATAGCGGGTGTATCTCTGTATAAGGAAATGTATGCGGGTGTATCTCTGTATAGGAAATTATAGCGGTGTATCTCTGATAAGGAATTGTATGGTGTATCTCTGTAGGAAATGTATAGGGGTGTATCTCTGTATAGGAAATGTATAGCGGTGTATCTCTGTAGGACATGTTAGGGTGATCCTGTATAAGGAAATGTATAGCGGTGTATCTTGTTAAGGAAATGTATAGCGGTGTATCTCTGTATAAGGACAATGTATAGCGGGTGTATCTCTGTTAGACATGTATGCGGGTGTATCTGTATAGAAATGTATAGCGGGTGTATTCGTATAAGGACAATGTATACGGTGTTCTGATAAGGAATGTATAGCGGGTGTACTCTGTATAAGGACAATGATAGGGTGTATCTCTGTTAAGGAAATGTATACGGGTGTACTCTGTATAGACAATGTTAGGGGTGTATTCTGTATAAGGACAATGTATGGGTGTATCTCTGTATAAGAATGTATAGGGTTTCTTGTTAAGGAAAGTTGGGGTGTATCTCTGTATAGGACAATGTATGCGGTGATCTCTGTAAAGGACAATGTATACGGGTGATCTCTGTATAAGAATGTAAGGGACTCTGAAAGGCAATGTATAGGGGTATCTCTGATAAGACATTTACGTGATCTTGTATGATCGTGTCTTGATAAGAATGTAAGGGGTGTATTCTGTAAGAATGATGGTTATCTCTGAAGAATTATGGTGTTCTGAGGAATGTATGCGGGTATAGCGGGTGTATCTCTGTATAAGGACAATGTATAGCGGTGTGTAATCTCTGTATAAGGACAATGTATAGCGGATGTATCTCTGTATAAGGACAATGTATAGCGGGTGTATCTCTGTATAAGGACAATGTATAGCGGGTGTATCTCTGTATAAGGACAATGTATAGCGGGTGTATCTCTGTATAAGGACAATGTATAGCGGGTGTATCTCTGTATAAGGACAATGTATAGCGGGTGTATCTCTGTATAAGGACAATGTATAGCGGGTGTATCTCTGTATAAGGACAATGTATAGCGGGTGTATCTCTGTATAAGGACAATGTATAGCGGTGTATCTCTGTATAAGGACAATGTATAGCGGGTGTATCTCTGTATAAGGAAATGTATAGCGGGTGTATCTCTGTATAAGGACAATGTATAGCGGGTGTATCTCTGTATAAGGACAATGTATAGCGGGTGTATCTCTGTATAAGGACAATGTATAGCGGGTGTATCTCTGTATAAGGACAATGTATAGCGGGTGTATCTCTGTATAAGACAATGTATAGCGGTGTATCTCTGTATAAGGACAATGTATAGCGGTGTATCTCTGTATAAGGACAATGTATAGCGGGTGTATCTCTGTATAAGGACAATGTATAGCGGGTGTATCTCTGTATAAGGACAATGTATAGCGGGTGTATCTCTGTATAAGAACAATGTATAGCGGGTGTATCTCTGTATAAGGACAATGTATAGCGGATGTATCTCTGTATAAGGATAATGTATAGCGGGTGTATCTCTGTATAAGGACAATGTATAGCGGATGTATCTCTGTATAAGGACAATGTATAGCGGATGTATCTCTGTATAAGGACAATGTATAGCGGGTGTATCTCTGTATAAGGACAATGTATAGCGGTGTATCTCTGTATAAGGACAATGATATTGCGGGTGTATCTCTGTATAAGGACAATGTATAGCGGGTGTATCTCTGTATAAGGACAATGTATAGCGGGTGTATCTCTGTATAAGGACAATGTATAGCGGGTGTATCTCTGTATAAGGACAATGTATAGCGGGTGTATCTCTGTATAAGGACAATGTAATTGCGGGTGTATCTCTGTATAAGGACAATGTATAGCGGGTGTATCTCTGTATAAGGATAATGTATTGCGGGTGTATCTCTGTATAAGGACAATGTATAGCGGTGTATCTCTGTATAAGGATAATGTATAGCGGGTGTATCTCTGTATAAGGACAATGTATAGCGGGTGTATCTCTGTATAATGATAATGTATAGCGGTGTATCTCTGTATAAGGAAATGTATAGCGGGTGTATCTCTGTATAAGGACAATGTATAGCGGGTGTATCTCTGTATAAGACAATGTATAGCGGATGTATCTCTGTATAAGGACAATGTATAGGGGTGTATCTCTGTATAAGGACAATGTATAGCGGGTGTATCTCTGTATAAGGAAATGTATAGCGGGTGTATCTCTGTATAAGAAATGTATAGTGGATGTATCTCTGTATAAGGACAATGTATAGCGGGTGGATCTCTGTATAAGGATAATGTATAGCGGGTGTATCTCTGTATAAGGACAATGTATAGCGGATGTATCTCTGTATAAGGACAATGTATAGCGGGTGTATCTCTGTATAATGATAATGTATAGCGGTGTATCTCTGTATAAGGACAATGTATAGCGGTGTATCTCTGTATAAGGACAATGTATAGCGGGTGTATCTCTGTATAAGGATAATGTATAGAGGATTATCTCTGTATAAGGACAATGTATAGCGGGTGTATCTCTCCACACATTCTCCAGGGTGCTGCTGTGCCTTCACACCAGGGCTACACACAGCCACCACTAGGGGGACTCCCTGTATACAGAGATACATGATAAGATCCTGTCTGCATCACCACTAGGGGGAGCTCCCTGTATACAGAGATACATGATAAGATCCTGTCTGCAGTCACCACTAGGGGGAGCTCCTGTATACAGAGATACATGATAAGATACTGTCTGCAGCCACCACTAGGGGGAGCTCCCTGTATACAGAGATACATGATAAGATCCTGTCTGCAGCCACCACTAGGGGGAGCTCCCTGTATACAGAGATACATGATAAGATCCTGTGCAGCCACCACTAGGGGGAGCTCCCTGTATACAGAGATTACTGAGCCTTCTGGGTCCACCGCAGCCTGAAAAATGAATAAAGTGCATAAAACACATATCCGTGGCCTCTGTTCACACAGGATGCATTTTGCTTAGCACTGGGCGGCCGCCTGATCTGAGTATGAGCGTCATTAATCGGCTGCCGCTCTCATCTTCTGTGTGTGAATTGCGCCACATTCAGAC
Organism: Oophaga sylvatica; assembly: GCA_033576555.1. Taxonomy (NCBI): domain Eukaryota; kingdom Metazoa; phylum Chordata; class Amphibia; order Anura; family Dendrobatidae; genus Oophaga; species Oophaga sylvatica. The sequence continues at coordinate 17,788 of JARQOD010004958.1, forward strand.
TATTATCTTTTGGGCACCAATATAACAATCACCCCCTCCCCATGGTTTGTAGGTTGAGAGTAGTTGTCTCATCGTTATTACTGCACCCTGACATTGCATTTGCTTGGAGGCCTGGCAGGTGAGCAGCTCTGCCTTTTCTCTGGTGTTTTTTGAAAAATCACTGCACTATAGGGCAACCCGGTGGCTCAGTGGTTAGTACTGTACAATATATAGGGCAGCACCGTTGCTCAGTAGTTAGTACTGTACTATATATAAGGCAGCACCTTGGCTCATTGGTTAGCACTGTACAATATATAAGGCAGCACAGTGGCTCAGCGGTTAGCACTGTACAATATATAAGGCAGCATCTTGGCTCAGTGGTTAGCACTTTACTAGATATAGGGCAGCCTGGTAGCTCAGTGGTCAGCACTGTACTATATATAAGGCAGCACAGTGGCTCAGCGGTTAGCACTGTACAATATATAAGGCAGCATCTTGGCTCAGTGGTTAGCACTTTACTAGATATAGGGCAGCCTGGTAGCTCAGTGGTTAGTACTGTACTATATATAAGGCAGCACCGTGGCTCAGTGGTTAGTACTGTACTATATATAAGGCAGCACAGTGGCTCAGCGGTTAGCACTGTACAATATATAAGGCAGCACCTTGGCTCAGTGGTTAGCACTTTACTAGATATAGGGCAGCCTGGTAGCTCAGTGGTTAGTACTGTACTATATATAAGGCAGCACCGTGGCTCAGTGGTTAGTACTGTACTATATATAGGGCAGCCCTGTTGCTCATTGGTTAGCACTACTATATATAAGGCAGCACAGTGGCTCAGTGGTCAGCACTGTACTATATATAAGGCAGCACCGTGGCTCAGTGGTTAGCACTGTATTAGATATAGGGCAGCCCTGTGGCTCAGTGGTTAGCACTGCACTATATATAAGGCAGCACAGTGCCTCAGTGGTCAGCACTGTACTATATATAAGGCATCGCAGTGGCTCAGTGGTTAGCACTGTAGAATATATAGGGCAGCACAGTGGCTCAGTGATTAGCACTGTACTATATATAGGGCAGCACAGTGCCTCAGTGGTTAACACTGTACTAGATATAGGGCAGCACAGTGGCTCAGTGGTTAGCACTGTACAATATATAGGGCAGCACTGTGGCTCAGTGGTTAGCACTGTACAATATATACAACAGCATGGTGGCTCAGTGGTTAGCACTGTACTATGTATAGTGCAGCACAGTGGCTCAGTGGTTAGCACTGTACTATGCATAGGGAAGCTGAGTGGCTCAGTGGCTAGCATTATACTATATATAGCACAGCACAGTGCCTCAGTGGTAAGCACTGTACTATATAAAGGGCATCAGACTGGCTCAGTGTTTAGCACTGTACTCTATATGTGGCACCACGGTGGCTCAGTGGTCAGCACTGTACTATATATAGGGCAGTACGGTGGCTCAGTGGCTAGCACTAATACATATATGGTGGCATGGTCGCTCATTGGTCAGCACTGTAATATATATAGGGCATTAAAGTGGCTCAGTGGTTAGCACTGTAATATTTATAGTGCAGCATGGTGGCTCAGTGGTTAGCACTGTAATATATGGGGCTGCACAGTGGCTCAGTAGTTAGCACTGTACTATATATAAGACAGCACAGTGGCTCAGTGGTCAGCACTGTACTATATATAGAGCAGCCTGGTGACTCAATGCTTAGCACTATACTATATATAAGGCAACACCGTGGCTCAGTGGTTAGCACTGTAGAATATATAGGGCAGCACAGTGGCTCATTGATTAGCACTGTACTATAAACAGGGCACCACAGTGGCTCAGTGGTTAACACTGTACTTGATATAGGGCAGCACAGTGGCTCAGTGGTTAGCACTGTTCAATATATAGGGCAGCACGGTGGCTCAGTGGCTAGCACTATACTATATATAGCGCAGCACAGTGCCTCAGTGATAAGCACTGTACTACATATAGTGCAGCACAGTGGCTCAGTGGTCAGCACTGTACTATATATAGAGCAGCCTGGTGACTCAATGCTTAGCACTATACTATATATAAGGCAACACCGTGGCTCAGTGGTTAGCACTGTAGAATATATAGGGCAGCACAGTGGCTCATTGATTAGCACTGTACTATAAACAGGGCAGCACAGTGGCTCAGTGGTTAACACTGTACTTGATATAGGGCAGCACAGTGGCTCAGTGGTTAGCACTGTTCAATATATAGGGCAGCACGGTGGCTCAGTGGCTAGCACTATACTATATATAGCGCAGCACAGTGCCTCAGTGATAAGCACTGTACTACATATAGTGCAGTACAGTGGCTCAGTGGTTAGCACTGTGCTATATATAGGGCAGCAGGATGGCTCAGTGGTTAACACTACTATATATAGGGCAACAGGGTGGCTCACTGGTCAGCACTGCACTATATAAAGGGCATCAGACTGGCTCAGTGTTTAGCACTGTATTCTATGTGGCACCACGGTGGCTCAGTGGTCAGCACTGTACTATATAGGGCAGTACGGTGGCTCAGTGGCTAGCACTAATACATATATGGCGGCACCGTTGCTCATTGGTCAGCACTGTAATATATATAGGGCATTACAGTGGCTCAGTGGTAAGCACTGTAATATATGGGGCTGCACAGTGGCTCAGTGGTTAGCGCTGTACTATATATAGGGCAGCAAGGTGGCTCAGTGATTAGCACTGTACTATGCATGGGGAAGCTTGGTAGCGCAGTAGTTAGCACTGTACTATATATAGGGTAACATGGTGGCTCAGTGGTCAGCACTGTACTATATATAGGACAGCATGGTGGCTCAGTGGTCAGCACTGTAATATATGGGGCAGCCTGTGGCTCAGTGGTTAGCACTGGAATATATATAGGGCGGCATGGTGGCTCAGTGGTTAGCACTGTACAATATATAAGGCAGCACAGTGGCTCAGTGGTTAGCACTGTACTATATATATAGAGAGAGCAGCATGATGGCGCAGTGGTTAGCACTGTGCTAGACATAGGGCAGCAGGGTGGCTCAGTTGTTAGCACTGTACTATATATAGGAAGCACAGTGGCTCAGTGGTCAGCACAGTAATATATATAGGGCGGCAGAATGGCTCAGTGGTTAGCACTGTATTATATATATATAGTGAAGCACAGTGGCTCAGTGGTTAGTACTTTACTATAGGGTATCCTGGTGGATTAGTGGCTAGCAGTGTACTATATATAGGGATGCACAGCGGCTTAGTGGTTAGCACTTCACTACAGATCAGCACGGTGGATCAGTGATAGACATACGGATTTAGAAAATAGATTGTGGGCCCAAGAGTTACATAGATGATGATGCCTAGAAAGTGTTGTGGAATTTTGTGGCACTATATAAGCGAGTATAAATTAATTACTAGTACTATTAATTACCTCCAGAGCTGCACTCACTATTCTGCTGTTACATCGTGTCTTATTATCCTCCAGTCACCTCCAGAGCTGCACTCACTATTCTGCTGTTACATCGTGTCTTATCTTCCAGTCACCTCCAGAGCTGCACTCACTATTCTGCTGTTACATCGTGTCTTATTATCCTCCAGTCACCTCCAGAGCTGCACTCACTATTCTGCTGTTACATCGTGTCTTATCCTCCAGTCACCTCCAGAGCTGCACTCACTATTCTGCTGTTACATCGTGTCTTATTATCCTCCAGTCACCTCCAGAGCTGCACTCACTATTCTGCTGTTACATCGTGTCTTATCCTCCAGTCACCTCCAGAGCTGCACTCACTATTCTGCTGTTACATCGTGTCTTATCCCCCAGTCACCTCCAGAGCTGCACTCACTATTCTGCTGTTACATCGTGTCTTATCCTCCAGTCACCTCCAGAGCTGCACTCACTATTCTGCTGTTACATTGTGTCTTATTATCCTCCAGTCACCTCCAGAGCTGCACTCACTATTCTGCTGTTACATCGTGTCTTATCCTCCAGTCCCCTCCAGAGCTGCACTCACTATTCTGCTGTTACATCGTGTCTTATTATCCTCCAGTCACCTCCAGAGCTGCACTCACTATTCTGCTGTTACATCGTGTCTTATCCTCCAGTCACCTCCAGAGCTGCACTCACTATTCTGCTGTTACATCGTGTCTTATCCCCCAGTCACCTCCAGAGCTGCACTCACTATTCTGCTGTTACATCGTGTCTTATCCTCCAGTCACCTCCAGAGCTGCACTCACTATTCTGCTGTTACATCGTGTCTTATTATCCTCCAGTCACCTCCAGAGCTGCACTCACTATTCTGCTGTTACATCGTGTCTTATCCTCCAGTCACCTCCAGAGCTGCACTCACTATTCTGCTGATACATTGTGTCTTATCCTCCAGTCACCTCCAGAGCTGCACTCACTATTCTGCTGTTACATTGTATCTTATCCTCCAGTCACCTCCAGAGCTGCACTCACTATTCTAATGTTACATCATGTCTTATCCTCCAGTCGCCTCCAGAGCTGCACTCACTATTCTGCTTACATCGTGTCTCCAGTCTCAAGTGCATCACTATTCTGCTGTTACATCGTGTCTATCCTCCCAGTCACCTCCATAGCTGCACTCACTATTCTGCTGTTACATCGTGTCTTATCCTCCAGTCACCTCCAGAGCTGCACTCACTATTCTGCTGTTACATCGTGTCTTTATCCTCCAGTCACCTCCAGAGCTGCACTCACTATTCTGCTGTTACATCGTGTCTTATCCTCCAGTCACCTCCAGAGCTGCACTCACTATTCTGCTGTTACATCGTGTCTTATCCTCCAGTCACCTCCAGAGCTGCACTCACTATTCTGCTGTTACATCGTGTCTTATCCTCCAGTCACCTCCAGAGCTGCACTCACTATTCTGCTGTTACATCGTGTCTTATCCTCCAGAGCTGCAGTCACTATTCTGCTGTTACATCGTGTCTTATCCTCCAGTCACCTCCAGAGCTGCACTCACTATTCTGCTGTTACATCGTGTCTTATCCTCCAGAGCTGCAGTCACTATTCTGCTGTTACATCGTGTCTTATCCTCCAGTCACCTCCAGAGCTGCAGTCACTATTCTGCTGTTACATCGTGTCTTATCCTCCAGAGCTGCAGTCATTATTTTGCTGTTACATCGTGTATTATCCTCCAGTCACCTCCAGAGCTGAAGTCACTATTCTGCTGTTATATTGTTTTATCCTCCAGAGCTGCAGTCACTATTCTGTTGTTACATCGTGTCTTATCCTCCAGTCACCTCCAGAGCTGCAGTCACTATTCTGCTGTTACATCGTGTCTTATCCTCCAGTCACCTCCAGAGCTGCAGTCACTATTCTGCTGTTACATCGTGTCTTATCCTCCAGAGCTGCAGTCACTATTCTGCTGTTACATCGTGTCTTATCCTCCAGTCACCTCCAGAGCTGCACTCACTATTCTGCTGTTACATCGTGTCTTATCCTCCAGAGCTGCAGTCACTATTCTGCTGTTACATCGTGTCTTATCCTCCAGTCACCTCCAGAGCTGCAGTCACTATTCTGCTGTTACATCGTGTCTTATCCTCCAGAGCTGCAGTCATTATTCTGCTGTTACATCGTGTATTATCCTCCAGTCACCTCCAGAGCTGAAGTCACTATTCTGCTGTTATATTGTTTTATCCTCCAGAGCTGCACTCACTATTCTGTTGTTACATCGTGTCTTATCCTCCAGTCACCTCCAGAGCTGCACTCACTATTCTGCTGTTACATCGTGTCTTATCCTCCAGTCACCTCCATAGCTGTAGTCACTATTCTGCAGGTACATCATGTCTTATCCTCCAGTCACCTCCAGAGCTGCACTCACTATTCTGCAGGTACATCATGTCTTATCCTCCAGTCACCTCCAGAGCTGCACTCACTATTCTGCAGGTACATCATGTCTTATGCCGGGTATTAACATGCGAGACGTATTCCTCCATGTGTGATCCCGGCCTTACATTAACATTCCTTGTCCTGAATGGAGCCGGTAGCTTCTGGAAGCTTCTCAGTGAAGCTGCCTCCCCATCGATGGCCGATCCCCGGACAGCAGACTCGTGTGTCTGCTGAGTCAGTTATGTGGTGACCTGTGAAGTGCTGGGATCTTATGCGGAGGCGAGATCCCGGGATCGTGTGGATTGTTAGACGCTGTCACGTGGGACTGTACGGTGTCCCTCATCTGCTGGATCCATTGAATTCACCTATTTCTATTCTCCTGGCGTCGGATCGCCGTGTGGCCCCCGGATCGCCGCGTGGCCCCCGGATTGCCGTGTGGCCCCCTGGATTTCCGTGTGGCCCCTGGATTGCTGTGTGGCCCCTGGATTGCCGTGTGGCCCCCGGATTGCCGTGTGGCCCCCTGGATTTCCGTGTGGCCCCCTGGATTGCCGTGTGGCCCCGGATTGCCGTGTGGCTCCCGGATTGCCGTGTGGCCCCCGGATCGCCGTGTGGCCCCCGGATCGCCGTGTGGCCCCCGGATTGCCGTGTGGCCCCCGGATCGCCGTGTGGCCCCCGGATCGCCGCGTGGCCCCCGGATTGCCGTGTGGCCCCTGGATTGCTGTGTGGCCCCTGGATTGCCGTGTGGCCCCCAGATTGCCGTGTGACCCCCGGATTGCCGTGTGGCCCCCTGGATTGCCATGTGGCCTCTGGATTGCCATGTGGCCCCCGGATCGCTGTGTGGCCCCCTGGATTGCCGTGTGGCCCCTGGATTGCTGTGTGGCCCCTGGATTGCCGTGTGGCCCCCAGATTGCCGTGTGGCCCCCGGATCGCCGTGTGGCCCCTGGATTGCCATGTGGCCCCCGGCTCGCCCTGAGGCCCCCGGATCGGCTCCCTTTGTGTGGACTCTCTGTGGACGCTGCAGCATTCCCCTCATTTGTGTTGTCCCGGTTCCTCGCGGTGGATTATAGGCCCGGTGTCTCCTCCTCCTCTGTCGCACACCCCGTCACACTGAGCCAGCAGGAGAAACCGCTGTGAACTCCTGCACCATTATGAATGCAGCTCTGGAGATAATTTGAGTATGAGAAAAACTAGAGAAATAACCGATCACAATTATCAGAATAGAAATGATGTTTTATTAAACACCAAGAGTTTCCATCGCTGGAGCCGGCGCCGAATCCTCATGAATCCCAGTTACGTCATTATCTTCATTAATTTTGGTCAGTCCCTCTAATCATCTGCGGAGCCATCCAGAATGCGCTGGAAGGAGAACGGACTGAACATGTGCCCGGTGCCGGAGTAGAACTTGTTCTGGAACTCCACCCTGCGGAGAGACACGAGGAGACGCCATTATCACTGCTCCAGAAAATCACAAGAAGGCAAATACTACAAGCAAACAGTCCCATGAGGAGCATAAGCCCCGCCCCCGAGGAGCCCTCATGCTTCATACTGATACACACGGGATACTTTGGACCCTTCAGCTCATCACATGAGGTCACCACATTCACTGTTTGCCCAACACATGAGACTACACGCGAAAATGGGCCGCTCAGTACTCACCAGTGGAGACGCAGGGCGTGCAGGAAGGCAGACAGACCCTCCATGATCAACAAGATGGCTATCGTGAGGATGGCAAAGATAGCAAAAATGATAAAAACACCAACGAGGCCGCCCCACCCCGAGCTGGAGAGACCACTGTGCATCACCATGGTCCACAAGACCTCGGAGAGTTCTGCAGGGGAGGAGCAAGCGAGGGTTAATACAGCAGCAAATCAGAGCGTCAGAAAACAGAGCGACACGCCCAGGAGGAGCACGAGCCTTCTAATATTTATTTTACTGGGTGACGGAGGTCAGTAGAGGGGCCACAACCCACCCTGACCACATGTAGATCACTGGTGCTCTAGGGCCACTTAAAGGTGAAGTGGGTATTACACTGGGGTCATTAAAGGGAAGGTCTTACGTGCATGCGCCAGACTCAGGGCCCAGAGCCGCAGGTAGGAGGCGGTGTTGGAGATGCAGCCCAGGCAGTACTCGATGGTGTGGATGGCTTGGTGCACAAATATGTCTCCGAAATCAAACTGTAAAGAGAGTGGAGGAGCCGTCACACGGGCCCGACATCAGCAAATTATCACAGAGCGCCTCCTCAGATCCCCCAGCAGCTACTATCAGCCTCCGCTGATCCCACGTTCCTTCATGAAGGGGCAGAGCTTACCCCAGCACAAAGGAACGTTCCTTATAAATGGTAAAAATTTCATTCATCATGTGATGTCGCCTGCGAGGACAGGACTCACCGATCACGTGACCCATGAACACAGGGAGGCGGCCAGCAAATGCCCCCGGCACAACCGGCAGGAGCAGCTAAAGTACAGATGTACGGCACTGCTGTCACCTGCCTGCTGGGGCCGCTACTACAGCACTGCTGCCACCTGCCTCCCAGGACTGGTACTACAGCACTGCTGCCACCTGCCTCCCAGGACTGGTACTACAGCACTGCTGCCACCTGCCTCCCAAGACTGGTACTACAGGTCTGCTGCCACCTGCCTCCCAGGACTGGTAATACAGCTCTGCTGCCACCTGCCTGCTGGGGCCGCTACTACAGCTCTGCTGACACCTGCCTCCCAGGACTGGTACTACAGCACTGCTGCCACCTGCCTCCCAGGACTGGTACTACAGCTCTGCTGCCACCTGCCTCCCAGGACTGGTACTACAGCTCTGCTGCCACCTGCCTCCCAGGACTGGTACTACAGCTCTGCTGCCACCTGCCTCCCAAGACTGGTACTACAGCTCTGCTGCCACCTGCCTCCCAGGACCGGTACTACAGCTCTGCTGCCACCTGCCTCCCAGGACTGGTACTACTGCTCTGCTGCCACCCGCCTTTTTGTCATCAGTATAGTGAAGCTCTTGGACTCAGTGGATGGGGAGGTTTGTGACGGGGGCGGTGGCGCAGATGATGTTCAGATGGGGCAGTATCGAAATATCCCAGACTCCGTGCTGGGAGCGGGTTAATAGTTTGTTACATATTGCATAATCTGAAAAATGATGATACGTATGTCACAAAAATAATAATAAAAATGTACCGAAGAGAAAATTCAAAATTAATACATACAATTAATTGTGACAGCACCACCATAAGTGTGGATGGCAGACCATCCGGAAATGTGAATGACAATATCCAGAAATGAAGGAAAAGGAGCACCAGTGGCAGAACCACATCCCCCTGACGAAGGAAAATATTTCCGAAACGCGCGTCGGGGCGCGTTCTCTTGAGTCTATTAACCCTTTTCTGCTCCCAGGTAATTATCATTGGATGGGTGGTATTTTGATTTGGTTTATATTCACTGGTGCGCACAGTACTTTATACCACATTTGTGTATGCTCGAGTCACTTGTTGATTTTTGTTAGTGTTTTTACTTGCACTTGGCACTATGATTTGTGTTTCCTTTTCTATTGGATTTGCAGTCCAGTGATCACACATTATTATTAGCAACTGTGATACGCTGCATGATATTTTCATTTCCAACACATGGTCACACATTATGTTTAGCAGCTGTGTTTATTTTTTATCATTCAAATTTATTCCCACCACTTGTTCACTATATATATTTTTTACCTGGTCATTCCCTGAGCAATTATATATATATATATTTTTTTTTTCTACATGTATATATGATGGTACGCCTGCCATACATTTTTTTCTCATAGAGAATTATTAGGCATATAAGGTTTCTATATATACATATTGTTGTGCTCATATTAAATTGAGCTATTTCACCATCAGTCAAAGGTTATTGCCTCTTTTTATGATACATTTTTGTATTTTTTGTATTTTTGGTACATATACAATTTATGCTGTTTTTATCTGTGCTAGTTTGATTAAATAAAAATTATATTTTATTATTCACATTGTGTTGCATCTGACTCTTTGTTACTGGTTCTGCCACTGGTGCTCCTTTTCCTTCATTTCTGGATATTGTCATTCATATTGCATAATCTGCATTTGTCCTGCCCCCGAGGAGCAGATATCCAGACCTCGCCGCCGTGTCCCCCGTGGTCATCGTGTCCTCCGTGGGCAGCCGCGGCCTCCTCCTTTTTAGCCTCCTTCTTGGAGTGATTTGCATTTTCCACTTCTGTGATCTCAATATCTTCTTCAGGTGCAGATGATGAGTGCAGCTGTGGAGGACAAAGCGCAGCCGGCGGTGAGAAATCATGTCTGGTGCATGAGAGCTGGCCAGGACAGGAGACTGCAGTGTATTATTCTCTGTTATCAGCCGTTTCAGACTTTCATGTTTTTATGCTCCGACAGCTCGGTGTGACGGCCCCTAATCAGGTCGGGGGTCCGCTCTTACCATTCGCTGCTGCTTGCGGTGTTTTGCTCGCAGGATGAAGGGTTTGATCAGCAGCATCCAGGGAACAGCGATGAGCGCGAATATGACCAGGAAACTCTGGACTTCTTTCTGAAACCACAAAGAGATCAGATATTATTAGTGACCTGACTAATGTAGGAGAACCACAAGTCCCAGCATGCTGAGACACAGATGGTGCCCTCTGCTGGACAGAAGGCGCTCCTACGCCAGTGTGGGCCCCGAGGATCGGGCACAGACCTGGAAGCCCCGGCCATACCTGGTGCTCGTACAGCGGAGCGTTGGTCGGGTCGTTGTAGTTGAACAGGAACATGTTGATGAAGTGGATGAGGATACTGGGGGCCTCCTGCGAGTTCCCCGCGTCGTACCGGCACCACTTGAAGATGATCATGAAGACGAGATAACCGAAGAGACAGACGATGAAGATCATCTCCGGGATAAACTGCAGGACGATGTTAATGTGTCGGCGGAAATTGCTGGGAAGTGGAGAGAAATCATGAGTGAGAGCCCCCCAGATGCTGGGACCACACATACTAATGCTCTGCCGCCCAGGACACCCCCGTACTGATCCTCCACCACCCAGGACACCTCCCGTACTAATCTTCCGCCACCCAGGGCACCCCCGTACTGAACCTCTGCAGCTCAGAACACCCCCATACTGATCCTCCGCAGCCCAGGACACCCCCATACTGATCCTCCAGAGTCCAGGACACCCCCGTACTGATCTTCTGCCACCCAGGGCACCCCCATACTGATCTTCTGCAGCTCAGAACACCCCCATACTGATCCTCCGCAGCCCAGGACACCCCAGTACTGATCCTCTGCAGCTCAGAGCACCCCCATACTGATCTTCCGCAGCCCAGGTCACCCCCGTACTGATCCTCCGCAGCCCAGGACACCCCCATACTGATCCTCCAGAGTCCAGGACACCCCCGTACTGATCTTCTGCCACCCAGGGCACCCCCGTACTGAACCTCTGCAGCTCAGAACACCCCCATACTGATCCTCCGCAGCCCAGGACACCCCCGTACTGATCCTCTGCCACCCAGGTCAACCCCGTACTGATCCTCCGCAGCCCAGGACACCCCCGTACTGATCCTCCGCAGCCCAGGACACCCCCATACTGATCCTCCAGAGTCCAGGACACCCCCGTACTGATCTTCTGCCACCCAGGGCACCCCCGTACTGAACCTCTGCAGCTCAGAACACCCCCATACTGATCCTCCGCAGCCCAGGACACCTCCATACTGATCCTCCACCACCCAGGTCACCCCCGTACTGATCCTCAACCACCGAGGACACACATACAGATGAGACCATCCATTAGAAACTCTCTTTCCCTGTTTTTAGGGTCCCGCACTCACATGTGGTTCAGGAGACCGAGTATCACCCCGAACACCATCTGTGTGATCCCCATCACCACCGACATCTTCATCTTGTAGGAGTTCAGGAAGGTCAGCTTGTTCTTAGCGATATTCCAGATCTGCAGGAACAGCAGGAAATATTGGGGCGCAATCCCCCAAAACTATAGACACAGAAAACCTGGAAATGAACTCACCGGGTCGATGCCAAATGGGTACGGATTCCCAGAATACACGCCGGGGACCTTCGGGTCCAGCTGTAAATCTATTCCCTGGTGCAATAAATCATCACTAGGAAGAGGGAGAAGGAAGGTAACCAGAGATGTCTACAATGTGTCCACAATGAGGAGGACCGGGGGGAGGGGAAAAGGAACGAGTGGAGGGGACGAGACGAGGACCGAGGGTGGGGGACGTGATGAGGATCAGATGGAGGGGACGAGACGAGGACCGGATGGAGTGGACGAGACGAGGACCGGATGGAGGGAACGAGACGAAGACCTGGTGGAGGGAACGAGACGAAGACCTGGTGGAGGGAACGAGACGAAGACCTGGTGGAGGGAACGAGACGAAGACCTGGTGGAGGGAACGAGACTAAGACCTGGTGGAGGGAACGAGACTAAGACCTGGTGGAGGGAAGACGAGACCTGGTGGAGGGAACGAGACGAAGACCTGGTGGAGGGGCAAGACGAGGACCTGGTGGAGGGGACGAGACGAGGACCTGGTGGAGGGGACAAGACGAGGACCAGTGGAGGGGACGAGACGAGGACCAAGTGGAGGGGACGAGACGAGGACTGGTGGAGGGGACGAGACGAGGACATGGTGGAGGGGGCGAACGAGGACATGGTGGAGGGACGAGACGAGGACATGGTGGAGGGGGCAAGAACGAAGTGGAGGGTGAGCGGGACCGGGTGGAGGGTCGAGGCGAGAACCGGGTGGAGGGTCGAGGCGAGAACCGGGTGGAGGGTCGAGGCGAGAACCGGGTGGAGGGTCGAGGCGAGAACCGGGTGGAGGGTCGAGGCGAGACACGCGGAGGTGGAGGGTCGAGGCGAGAACCGGGTGGAGGGTCGAGGCGAGAACCGGGTGGAGGGTCGAGGCGAGAACCGGGTGGAGGGTCGAGGCGAGAACCGGGTGGAGGGTCGAGGCGAGAACCGGTGGAGGGTCGAGGCGAGAACCGGGTGGAGGGTCGAGGAGAGAACCGGGTGGAGGGTCGAGGCGAGAACCGGGTGGAGGGTCGAGGCGAGAACCGGGTGGAGGGTCGAGGCGAGAACCGGGTGGAGGGTCGAGGCGAGAACCGGGTGGAGGGTCGAGGCGAGAACCGGGTGGAGGGTCGAGGCGAGAACCGGGTGGAGGGTCGAGGCGAGAACCGGGTGGAGGGTCGAGGCGAGAACCGGGTGGAGGGTCGAGGCGAGAACCGGGTGGAGGGAACGAGGTGAGGACGGGGTGGAGGGAATGAGGCAAGACCTGGGTGGAGGGGGTGAGATGAGGACAGGGTGGAGGGGGCAAGGCTAGGGCGGGGTGGAGGGAGCGAGGCGAGGACCGGGTGGAGGGAGCGAGGCGAGGACCGGGTGGAGGGGGCGAGGCAAGGACCGGGTGGAGGGGGCGAGGCAAGGACCGGGTGGAGGGGGCGAGGCGAGGACCGGGTGGAGGGGGCGAGGCGAGGACCGGGTGGAGGGGCAAGGTGAGAACCAGGTGGAGGGGAGAGGCAAGAACTGGGTGGAGGGGGATGGGAGGACCACGTGGAGGGGGCAAAATGAGGATCAGGTGGAGGGGACGAGGATCTGATGGAGGGGATGAGACGAGGATCTGATTGAGGGGACGAGACGAGGACCGGGTGGAGGAGACGAGACGAGGACCGAGAGGAGGGGACGGGACGAGATGAGGACGGGGTGGAGGGGGCAAGGCGAGGACGGGGTAGAGGGAGCGAGCCGAGGACCGGGTGGAGGGGGGAGGTGAGGACCGGGTGGAGGGGGCGAGGCGAGGACCGGGTGGAGGAGACGAGACGAGGACCGAGAGGAGGGGACGGGACGAGATGAGGACGGGTTGGAGGGGGCGAGGTGAGGACCGGGTGGAGGGGGCGAGGCGAGGACCGGGTGGAGGGGGCGAGGCGAGGACAGGGTGGAGGGGGAGTGACAAGGACTGGGTGGAGGGGGCAAGGTGAGAACCGAGTGGAGGGGGAGAGGCAAGGACTGGGTGGAGGGGGATGGGGAGGACCAGGAGGAGGGGGATGGAGAGGACCAGGTGGAGGGGGCAAAATGAGGATCGGGTGGAGAGGATGAAGAGAGCACCTAGTCGAGGAGAGGACCGGGTGGAGGGAGCGAGGAGAGGATCGGGTGGAGGGAGCGAGACGAGGACCTGGTGGAGGGGACGAGACGAGGACCTGGTGGAGGGGACGAGACGAGGACCTGGTGGAGGGGACGAGACGAGGACCAGGTGGAGGGGACGAGGCGAGGACCTGGTGGAGGGGACGAGACGAGGACCTGGTGGAGGGGACGAGACGAGGACCACGTGGAGGGGACGAGACGAGGACCTGGTGGAGGGGACGAGACGAGGACCTGGTGGAGGGGACGAGACGAGGATCTGATGGAGGGGACGAGACGAGAACCTGATGGAGGGGACGAGACGAGGATCTGATGGAGGGGACGAGACGAGGACCGGGTGGAGGAGACGAGACGAGGACCGAGAGGAGGGGATGGGACGAGACGAGGACCGGGTGGAGGGGGCAAGGACAAAGTGGAGGGAATGAGATGAGGACCGGGTGGAGGGTCGAGGCGAGGACGGGGTGGAGGGAGCAAGGCGAGGACCGGGTGGAGGGGGCGAGGCGAGGACCGGGTGGAGGGGGCGAGGCGAGGACCGGGTGGAGGGGGCAAGGCGAGGACCGGGTGGAGGGGGCAAGGCGAGGACCGGGTGTAGGGGGAGTGACAAGGACTGGGTGGAGGGGGCAAGGTGAGAACCGAGTGGAGGGGGAGAGGCAAGGACTGGGTGGAGGGGGATGGGGAGGATCAGGAGGAGGGGGATGGGGAGGACCAGGTGGAGGGGGCAAAATGAGGATCGGGTGGAGAGGATGAAGAGAGCACCTAGTCGAGGAGAGGACTGGGTGGAGGGAGCGAGGAGAGGACCGGGTGGAGGGAGCGAGGAGAGGACCGGGTGGAGGGAGCGAAGAGAGGACCGGGTGGAGGGAGCGAAGAGAGGACCAGATGGAGGGAGCGAAGAGAGGACCGGGTGGAGGGAGCGAAGAGAGGACCGTGTGGAGGAGCGAAGAGAGGACCGGATGGAGGGAGCGAAGAGAGGACCGGATGGAGGGAGCGAAAAGAGGACCAGATGGAGGGAGCGAAGAGAGGACCGGATGGAGGGAGCGAAGAGAGGACCGGGTGGGAGGAGCGAAGAGAGGACCGGGTGGAGGGAGCTAAGAGAGGACCTGGTGGAGGGAGCGAAGAGAGGACTGGGTGGAGGAGCGAAGAGAGGACCGGATGGAGGGTGCGAAGAGATGACAGGGTGGAGGGAGCGAAGAGATGAACAGGGTGGAGGGAGCGAAGAGATGACAGGGTGGAGGGTGCGAAGAGAGGACCGGGTGGGAGGAGCGAAGAAAGGACAGGATGGAGGGAGCGAAGAGAGGACCGGGTGGAGGGAGCGAAGAGAGGACCGAGTGGAGGAGCGAAGAGAGGACCGGATGGAGGGAGCGAAGAGAGGACCGGGTGGAGGGAGTGAAGAGATGACAGGGTGGAGGAAGTGAAGAGAGGACCGGGTGGAGGGAGCGAGGAGAGAAAGGGAAGGAACCTACTTCCAGGAACCGTTGGTGAACATGGGCCGCACCCGCCATGATGAGCCAAAGATGTTGAAAGACTTGGAGAAGCAGTCATTGTAGATGAAGCCAGTGTAGATGGAGAACACGCCCATGAGGAGGATCAGGTACCGGCCCCCGAAGAATGTGTTCCAGATCTATGAGAGCAACGGGAAGCACGATGAGGAAAGTTTCACTTTTATGCTGCTGCATTCAGGGAACCATGACTTTTTCTTATTTCTCATAGTCAGGGCTTGTTTTTTGGGGCATGAGTTTTATTTTCATTGCTGCCATTTTGGGGTAAAATGTTCTCATATTAATATTGAAGTGTGGATTGAATGGAGTGAAGTCTGGCTCTATGACCTCCAGATGACCCTTAACTGCGGCTGAACCCCCTACCTATACTCCTGCAAACAGGTAATTAAAGCTGGTCATCTGATAGATCACAGACACAAAGCCAACCCCCAGCTTGCCTATTGGTACTGCCACACTAAACAATCCCGCTAGCGATCTCGTTAGCGTTGCATACTAATGCGATCGCTAGCGGGATTGTTTCTATATCGCTAAATGCGGCCACATTTAGCGATATAGTTAACGACGCTATCGCCGTTAGCGATCTTCTTAACGACTTTAGCGGTACAAAAGTACCGCTAAATCGCTAAGAAAAGGTGCCACACAGCGATTAGATACTTACCCAGCGGAGCGCCGACGAGAAAATAGGGTCCGGAACGATTCCAGCGACGAGCGAGATCACAGCAGGAAGCTCGTCGCTGGAAGCTGCCGCACTGAACAATATCGCTAACGGGATCGCTAAATAGTGACGTTTTTTAGCGATCCCGTTAGCGATATTGTTTAGTGTGGCATACCCTTAAGAATAGGGAGTAAGGAAGGTGACACTTTTTGGCCCGTGCCTCCCTAACTGCACAGAACTGCAAAAAGAGTAATGTGAGCTCCTCTGTCCCATTCAAGTTATGAGGATTGCTTGTTTTTTATGAACACCTGGGGTCCTACAGTTATGAAAGTCATATTTTTGGAGTTGTGGCGAATGTAACACATTGTCTTACGCCACAACTTAATATCAGTCAGATGGATGATGCTATCCGTGCTATGTTTCCTCTCTATGGATGGATAAAATCGCGATAGGAAACATGACAGTAATATCTCCTGCCTGGGATCTGCTGGTTCCTTGACAAATTGGTGGCAGCTGTGGGATCTGCCTGATTCCCTCAGATGTTCTGTTTTACACTTACAGTAAATAAGTATTTGATCTGCTGCCGATTTTGTTTTTCCACCTACACAATCACATGAGGAGAGCTGGGACCACAGTCTCAAACATTACTGTTAGTAACACACTATGCCATCATGGATTACAATCCTGCAGGGCACACAAGGTCCCCCTGCTCACGCCAGCACATGTCCAGGCCCGTCTGAACTTCACCAATGACCACCTGGATGATCCAGAGGAGGCACGGGAGAAGATCATGTGGTCAGATGAGACCAAAACAGAACGTTTTGGTATCAACTCCACTCACCATGTTTGGAGGAAGAAGGACAAGTACAACCCCAAGAACACAGTGCCACCCGTGAAGCATGGTGGGGGAAACGTCACACTTTGGGGGGCTTTTCTGCAAAGGGGACAGGATGACTGCATCGTATTGAAGGAAGGATGGATGGAGTCATGAATCGCTAGATTTTGGTCAACAACCTCCTTCCCTCAGTAAGAGCATTGAAGATGGGTCATGGCTGGGTCTTCCAGCATGACAATGACCCGAAACCCACAGCCAGGGCAACTAAGAAGTGGCTCCGTAAGAAGCATTTCATGGCCCTGAAGAGGCCTAGCCAGAATCCAGACCTGAACCCAATAGAAAATCTTTGGAGGGAGTTGAAACCCAATGTTGTCCAGCGACAGTCCCGAAACCTGAAAGATCTGGAGAAGATCAGTATGGAGGAAGGGGCCAATATCCCTGCTGCAGTGTGTGCAAACCTGGTCAAGAACCTCAGGAAACGTCCGACCTCTGTAACTGCAAACAAAGGTTTCTGGGCCAAATATTAAGTTTTGATTTCTATTGTATCAAATACTTATTTCATGCAATAAAATGCAGATTAATGATGTAACAATCCTACAATGTGATTCTCTGGACTTTATTCTTAGATTCTGTCTCTCACAGGTGAAGTGACCGACGATAAAGATTACAGATCTCTCCATTCATTGTAGGTGGAAAAACAAAATCGGCAGTGGATCAGATACTTATCTCCCCACTGTGTATCAACTCTTCCTGGCCAATATGAATAAAATAAAAATGCAAAATTCCGCTGTTGTCCTCCTGCATTTCGCATTTCTTTGTGTTAACCCTTTCCTGACATTTGCCAAATTGTAATTGCCATCAATATCCTGCAAACATTTTACCTGTGCGCAGTGCGAGTCCAGGACTCCAAGGCGGCTAGAAAATGTGTAAAAAAAAAACATAAAAATGTCCCTAAAAGTTTGCAATTTTTTTAAATTATCTTTATCTCCCCTAAAAATAGAATATAAAGCAAAAAAAATCTGTATGTACCCAAAATGGAAGCAATAAAGTCAGCTCCAGACAACACTCAAAGCCGTGAGACAACGAAACGCGTAAAAACACAGGGAGGGGTTAACACTACATATCTGGCCTAAGAGGGTCTTGTCCCCAGCTGCAGTGGGGTCACATCAGGCTCTAGGGTCACATTAGAAGCTCCTTCCTCTGTTAACCATTTAGATGCTGCACTCAACCATTTAGATGCTGCACTCGTTAACCATTTAGATGCTGCAACGTTGGTGGTTACACAGCCAGCACCTGGCACACATTCCTTAGGCGGTTTATGAAGATTTTTGGAGGGTCACTTGATAAATTTGGGGCAAAATTTACATGTGATAAATCTGGCCAGATATTTCCTTCCCCCCGTCCTCTCACCTCGTTGTCCGTCTTGGCAGCCAGAAGATTTTTCTCGTTCGCCACCATCCATGCCGCGAACCCTAACATGACGGCGCCGTGTCCACAGTCACCAAACATCACCGCGAAAAGGAAGGGGAAGGTGATGATGGTGTACGGGGCTAGACGGGAGAAGAGCACTTATTATGACGACGTCTCCGCTCCCCCACAATGATCCCGTCTCCCCGGTAGGATCTTACTTGGGTTCATCTCTCTGTAGTTCCCGACCCCATAGGCGTCGATGATGTTCTGGAAGCCGGAGGTGAACTTGTTGGTGCGGTTGAAGGTCGGCGGCTCCATTTTGGTGGGTATATCGGTCAGGATGGGTGCGATGGTGGAGCCGCTGCGCTCCTGCAATGAAGGATGCGGTTACAATGCATCACCGGGGCCCCCGGTCACATCAGACATAGCAACTCTCACCATCCCCGGTGCAGCGCCCGTTTGATGCGCTCCTTGTCGTTCACCGGGCACCAGATCTCGGCAATGACACACTGCTGGGTGACGTCGATGTTGCACAGGTTCAGCACGTGGTACACGGCCTTCATCTTCTTCACCTTAATCATCCAGCCGGACAGATTCTGCGCAGCCTCCAACAACACGCGCTGCCGGTGCGACTCCGTCTGCGTAATCACCTGAAACAGACGAGACCTGTTCATCCTGAGCCTGCTGCTTCATGAAGGTCATCACACAGGCGCATTATCGCATCTGCCATTATATTTTTTTGCGCCAAATCTTTGCGCCTATTTTGAAGCATCTTTACCGCTTCTTATTTTGTCGCTCAGATTTTGGCGACTGATTTATTATTTTCAACTTTTTTTTAAGTCACAACTTTTTTGGTGCAAACGTTACAATCGTGAGCGACATTTTAATGGATCGTGTGATTATTTTGCTCCAACAACCCGTAAAAAAACCCACAAAAATTAAAGTCCCGATCGCCATCTGCAACTTTTTTTAATTAATGTTTTTTATTCTGTCTTTCAATATTCGACGCTTTTTCTGCGCAAAATTCTTCATGTCAACATTCAAGAAGCTTTTTTAGTTTAATACCTTTCTTTCTTTTTTTTTGTTGCACGTCCTGATAAAAAACAACATTTGTACAAAAAAAAAAAATCACTCTTCGGGGGAAAGGAGAAACAATTGCACAAAAGTTTTGCAACTTTCTGAAAAGTTTTTAAATAGTTGCAATTGATTAATCCGCCCCAAACATCTGGGAAACAAAAATCTGCGCCCACGAAGAGGAACAGGAAAAAAAAAGGCAAAAATACAATACGGAATCAAAGAAAGACGCAAAATGTAAGAAAAATGAAGAAAAATAAATAATAATAATTAAAAAATAATCACAAAATCAAAAAAAGGCAAAAATGCGATAATCGATTGGGTCTATAATTGTGGTCAGACATGGCGCCGCGACCCGTCCCCCGCGCTGCTGCCCCTGCTCCCCATGCCGCTGGCCCCTCCCCCGCACTGCACCTCCTCCGCACTGCACCTCCTCCCCATGCCGATGACCCTCCCCCCACGTAGTACCGCGTTCAGATCCTCGATCCTTGTGTTCACGTCGGCGGCCATGTCCCTGCGCTCGGCTGCGGACTCCGGACACGGGTACACTGTGGCTTTAAACCTGTAACATAAGACGATGAGGAGAGCGGTCGCTGCCTGCGTTTTTTTATCTACAGTTTACAATGGGAGACGGCGCCATCGTCAGGAAAAACTGTGTAAACCCCGATCAATGACAGCAAGCTGAGAAAATAAAGGGGTCTGGAATAATTCTGGCGCAGGTAATCGCTTTACGGCGCTGCGATGCGCGGTGCTCGCCCCTCCCCCGCCAGATCAGCGCCACTTTCTCCGATAATCTCACTTTTCTCTGTTATTTCTGCGCGATTTATAAGTCAGAACATATTGATAAATGTCTACAAAGGTCTGAAGACGAGGCCGGAGCAGGGGGTCTCCGATCAGGGGGCCCCCCAATATCACCCCCACCAGAGGCCCCCGCGCACCCCTCACAGATCTTGCGGATCTTCTGCTTCAGTTGGTCGCCCTGGTAGAAGATGATGAACACGTTCTTCTTCACTTCTTCTTTCTGGGGGAGAATGGAGGCGACGTGAGATCAGGAGCAAAGACCCCAAAACAGCCACCTGCAGAGGAGCCATGGACATTGTACCTGGCGCCCCCATGACAACTCTGCACCTACCAGACCGCAGCCTATGTGGACACAGACAGAAGGGGCCCCTGTGCAGTAACAAAGTATGGACCCTTTACAGTCCAATAACTCATCACAACGCTCACATTCACCTGCTCTGGAAGTTGGGGCCCCTAAGGGCACCTGCAGCTTCACACATTGCACCAATGGTCTATCCACCCCTGCTCAGTGGTGCAGCCAACAAGCCTTCGGTGGTGCAGCCTATAATCTCACAGTGGCACAGCCTATGAGCCCTCAGTGGTGCAGTCTATAAGCCCCCAGTGGAGCATGCTGTTAGCCCTCAGTAGTGCAGGCTATAAGCTCCCAGTGGTGCAGTCTATATGCCCTCAGTGGTGCAGCCTAGAAGCACTCATTGGTGCAGTCTATAAGCCCCCAGTGGAGCATGCTGTAAGCCCTCAGTAGTGCAGGCTATAAGCTCCCAATGGTGCAGTCTATATGCCCTCAGTGGTGCAGCCTAGAAGCACTCATTGGTGCAGTCTATAAGCCCCCAGTGGAGCATGCTGTAAGCCCTCAGTAGTGCAGGCTATAAGCCCCCACTGGTGCAGGCTGTAAGCCCTCAGTGGTGCAGTCTATAAGCCCCCAGTGGAGCATGCTGTAAGCCCTCAGTAGTACAGGCTATAAGCCCTCAGTGGTGCAGTCTATCAGCCCCCATGGAGCATGCTATAAGCCCCCACTGGTGCAGGCTGTAAGCCCTCAGTGGTGCAGTCTATAAGTCCCCAGTGGAGCATGCTGTAAGCCCTCAGTAGTGCAGGCTATAAGCCCCCACTGGTGCAGTCTATCAGCCCTCAGTGGTGCAGTCTATCAGCCCCCAGTGGAGCATGCTATAAGCCCCCACTGGTGCAGTCTATAAGCCCCCAGTGGTGCAGTCTATAAGCCCCCAGTGGAGCATGCTGTTAGCCCTCAGTAGTGCAGGCTATAAGCTCCCAGTGGTGCAGTCTATATGCCCTCAGTGGTGCAGCCTAGAAGCACTCATTGGTGCAGTCTATAAGCCCCCAGTGGAGCATGCTGTAAGCCCTCAGTAGTGCAGGCTATAAGCTCCCAGTGGTGCAGTCTATATGCCCTCAGTGGTGCAGCCTAGAAGCACTCATTGGTGCAGTCTATAAGCCCCCAGTGGAGCATGCTGTAAGCCCTCAGTAGTGCAGGCTATAAGCCCCCACTGGTGCAGGCTGTAAGCCCTCAGTGGTGCAGGCTGTAAGCCCTCAGTGGTGCAGTCTATAAGCCCCCAGTGGAGCATGCTGTAAGCCCTCAGTAGTACAGGCTATAAGCCCTCAGTGGTGCAGTCTATCAGCCCCCAGTGGAGCATGCTATAAGCCCCCACTGGTGCAGTCTATAAGCCCCCAGTGGTGCAGGCTGTAAGCCCTCAGTGGTGCAGTCTATAAGTCCCCAGTGGAGCATGCTGTAAGCCCTCAGTAGTGCAGGCTATAAGCCCCCACTGGTGCAGTCTATCAGCCCTCAGTGGTGCAGTCTATCAGCCCCCAGTGGAGCATGCTATAAGCCCCCACTGGTGCAGTCTATAAGCCCCCAGTGGTGCAGGCTGTAAGCCCTCAGTGGTGCAGGCTGTAAACCCTCAGTGGTGCAGGTTATAAGCCCTCAGTGGTGCAGGTTATAAGCCCTCAGTGGTGCAGGTTATAAGCCCCCAGTGGTGCAGGCTGTAAGCCCTCAGTGGAGCATGCTATAAGCCCTCACTGGAGCAGTCTATAAGCCCCCAGTGGTGCAGGCTATAAGCCCTCACTGGAGCAGTCTATAAGCCCCCAGTGGTGCAGGTTATAAGCCCTCAGTGGTGCAGGCTATAAGCCCTCACTGGAGCAGTCTATAAGCCCCCAGTGGTGCAGGTTATAAGCCCTCAGTGGTGCAGGCTATAAGCCCTCACTGGAGCAGTCTATAAGCCCCCAGTGGTGCAGGCTGTAAGCCCTCAGTGGAGCATGCTATAAGCCCTCACTGGAGCAGTCTATAAGCCCCCAGTGGTGCAGGCTGTAAGCCCTCAGTGGTGCAGCTATAAGTCCCCAGTGGAGCATGCTGTAAGCCCTCAGTAGTGCAGGCTATAAGCCCCCACTGGTGCAGTCTATCAGCCCTCAGTGGTGCAGTCTATCAGCCCCCACTGGTGCAGTCTATAAGCCCCCAGTGGTGCAGGCTGTAAGCCCTCAGTGGTGCAGGCTGTAAACCCTCAGTGGTGCAGTTTATAAGCCCTCAGTGGTGCAGGTTATAAGCCCTCAGTGGTGCAGGTTATAAGCCCTCAGTGGTGCAGGTTATAAGCCCCCAGTGGTGCAGGCTGTAAGCCCTCAGTGGAGCATGCTATAAGCCCTCACTGGAGCAGTCTATAAGCCCCCAGTGGTGCAGGCTATAAGCCCTCACTGGAGCAGTCTATAAGCCCCCAGTGGTGCAGGTTATAAGCCCTCAGTGGAGCATGTTATAAGCCCTCACTGGAGCAGTCTATAAGCCCCCAGTGGTGCAGGCTATAAGCCCTCACTGGAGCAGTCTATAAGCCCCCAGTGGTGCAGGTTATAAGCCCTCAGTGGTGCAGGCTATAAGCCCTCACTGGAGCAGTCTATAAGCCCCCAGTGGTGCAGGTTATAAGCCCCAGTGGAGCATGCTATAAGCCCTCAGTGGAGCATGCTATAAGCCCTCACTGGAGCAGTCTATAAGCCCCCAGTGGTGCAGGCTATAAGCCCTCACTGGAGCAGTCTATAAGCCCCCAGTGGTGCAGGTTATAAGCCCTCAGTGGTGCAGGCTATAAGCCCTCACTGGAGCAGTCTATAAGCCCCCAGTGGTGCAGGTTATAAGCCCTCAGTGGTGCAGGCTATAAGCCCTCACTGGAGCAGTCTATAAGCCCTCAGTGGAGCATGCTATAAGCCCTCACTGGAGCAGTCTATAAGCCCCCAGTGGTGCAGGTTATAAGCCCTCAGTGGTGCAGGCTATAAGCCCTCAGTGGTGCAGGTTATAAGCCCTCAGTGGTGCAGGCTATAAGCCCTCAGTGGTGCAGGCTATAAGCCCTCAGTGGTGCAGGCTATAAGCCCTCAGTGGTGCAGGTTATAAGCCCTCAGTGGTGCAGGCTATAAGCCCTCAGTGGTGCAGGTTATAAGCCCTCACTGGAGCAGTCTATAAGCCCCCAGTGGTGCAGGTTATAAGCCCTCAGTGGTGCAGGCTATAAGCCCTCAGTGGTGCAGGTTATAAGCCCTCAGTGGTGCAGGCTATAAGCCCTCAGTGGTGCAGGCTATAAGCCCTCAGTGGTGCAGGTTATAAGCCCTCAGTGGTGCAGGCTATAAGCCCTCAGTGGTGTAGCCTATAATCTTTCAGTGGTGCAGCCCCCTTGGCTGTATCTGCTGCTATAGGCAGAGGAGCATGCAGCTGCGCTGGGGTCAGCGGGTCCTCAGTGCAGTGTGGGCCCCGGGCCCCATGTGGGTCCTTACAGTGACAGGGTCCTCCAGAGACGTGTCCAGCTCGCTGTACTTCAGGTAGATGTTCCCCCTGCAGACCCTCCACAGCAGCCGCTCGAAAGACGCCATCCTCTCCCTGCCGACCACCCCGGCCGTGAACCTGCAAACCGAGAGGAGGATCAGACACTGCACCTCTGCCCCCAATACCACTGCACTGTGGGAAGGGACCAGAGCTGAAGTAGGAATACAGCTCTGGAGGTGACTGGAGGATAAGACACCACGAAACAGCAGAATAGTGAGTGCAGCTCTGGAGGTGACTGGAGGATAAGACATGATGTAACAGCAGAATAGTGAGTGCAGCTCTGGAGGTGACTGGCGGATAAGACACAATATAACAGCAGAATAGTGAGTGCAGCTCTGGAGGTGACTGGAGGATAAGACACGACGTAACAGCAGAATAGTGAGTGCAGCTCTGGAGGTGACTAGGGGATAAGACACGACGTAACAGCCGAATAGTGCGTGCAGCTCTGGAGGTGACTGGCGGATAAGACACGATGTAACAGTAGAATAGTGAGTGCAGCTCTGGAGGTGACTGGAGGATAAGACATGATGTAACAGCAGAATAGTGAGTGCAGCTCTGGAGGTGACTGGAGGATAAGACACAATATAACCGCAGAATAGTGAGTGCAGCTCTGGAGGTGACTGGAGGATAAGACATGATGTAACAGCAGAATAGTGAGTGCAGCTCTGGAGGTGACTGGGGCATAAGACATGATGTAACAGCAGAATAGTGAGTGCAGCTCTGAAGGTGACTGGCGGATAAGACACGACGTAACAGCAGAATAGTGAGTGCAGCTCTGGAGGTGACTGTGGCATAAGACACGATGTAACAGCAGAATAGTGAGTGCAGCTCTGGAAGTGACTGGAGGATAAGACACGACATAACAGCAGAATAGTGAGTGCAGCTCTGGAGGTGACTCGAGGATAAGACACGACGTAACAGCAGAATAGTGAGTTCAGCTTTGGAGGTGACTGGGGGATAAGACACGACGTAACAGCCGAATAGTGCGTGCAGCTCTGGAGGTGACTGGCGGATAAGACACGACGTAACAGCAGAATAGTGAGTGCAGCTCTGGAGGTGACTAAAGATAAGACACGATGTAACAGCAGAATAGTGAGTGCAGCTCTGGAGTACAAGACATGATGTAACAGCAGAATAGTGACCGCAGCTCTGGAGGTGACTGGAGGATAAGACACGATGCAACAGCAGAATAGTGAGTGCAGCTCTGGAGGTGACTGGAGGATAAGACACGATGTAACAGCAGAATAGTGAGTGCAGCTCTGGAGGTGACTGGAGGATAAGACACGATGTAACAGCAGAATAGTGACTGCAGCTCTGGAGGTAACTGGAGGATAAGACACGATATAACAGCAGAATAGTGAGTGCAGCTCTGGAGGTGACTGGAGGATAAGACATGATGTAACAGCAGAATAGTGACTGCAGCTCTGGAGGTGACTGGCGGATAAGACACGACGTAACAGCAGAATAGTGACTGCAGCTCTGGAGGTGACTGGGATAATACACGATGTAACAGCAGAATAGTGACTGCAGCTCTGGAGGTGACTGGAGGATAAGACACGAGTAACAGCAAATAGTGACTGCAGCTCTGGAGGTGACTGAGGATAATCACGATGTACAGCAGAATACTGAGTGCAGCTCTGGAGGTGATGATATTGTTGTATATGGCAGCTGTCCTCACCCCAGTTTTCCGGCGGCGGCAGCGGAGGGGACGGTGCGGAGCTCCAGGAGGCTGCTGGTGTCTTCATTGAAGAACTCATCCGGGAGATTCGCTTCAGCCTGGAGAAAAACATAAAACACACAGAAGTCATGAGGCTGGCGGGGTTCGGGGAACGCGGTAGCCGGGAATATGGGGGTTGGCTGAGGTTGCAGAGTTGGGGGACGCAGGGGTCAGGGGACGTGTTGGTTGGGGACGCAGGGCTTGGGGGATGCGGTGATTGAGGGACGTGGCAGTTTGGGGACACGGTGGTCAGGGGACGCGGTGGTCGGGGGACGCAGGGGTTGGGAGCTGGTGGGACGCAGTGGTCTGGGGACGCAGTGGTCGGTGGACGCAGGGGTCAGGGGACGTGGTGGTTGGGGGACGCAGGGCTTGGGGGATGCAGTGTTTGAGGGACGAGGTAGTCGGGGACGGGTGGACGCGGTTGTGGACGCAGGGTCGGTGGACGCAGGGTCGGGGACGCAGGGTCGGGGGACGCAGGGGGTCGGTGGACGCAGGGGGTCGGTGGACACGGTGGTCGCGGGACACAGGGGTCAGGAGACGCGGCGGTTGGGGGGGCCTCACTGGATCCGCACCTCGAAGAAATCCTGCGTCTTCTTCAGTAAGTGCTTCAGCTCCGCCAGCTCCAGGAAGTTCTGCTTCAGCGTCTGCTGGTTGCGGTTCACCTCCTGCAGCTCCCCCTCCAGCTTCTCCAGGGAGGTCTGTAAGAGGTCACAGCCGCCATTACTGCTGACTACTCGCCTGCGCACAGCGTGGAGGTTGTCGGCCCCGCCCCCGCGGATCCCGTCTCCTCACCTCCAGGTCGATCATCTCTCTCGGCAGCGGGGTCTGCGGAGACTTCTCGGGGTTTCCCACTTGAATCTTGTCGTTCTGCATCTCACACACCAGGAACCCTGCGATCGGGTGACAGACGGGCGACATCACGTCACCCCGCGGGTCACAATGGACAAAACATCCCGATCACCTCTGTTCTCCTCTGTCAGATCTCTGCTTGCTGCCATAGAATGGGAATTCTGGAGTAAATCTGCTCACAGCTGAGGGTTTGTTACTGTGACATCCAGCACTGATACATTGTAACGAAACATCTGCAGAAAGATTCCTGCTGCCTCCCTGGACACAAGTGTAACAAACCCTCAGCTGTGAGGAAGGTTCCCATTCACTGAGGGCAGCAGAGATCCTGAAATCAGAGGAAGCGACACACGAGGCGGCGACATAATGAACCGGCCCCCAACACACGGACCCCTGTACTCACGCAGGATCCGCTCCATCCCCTCACAGCGCCGCACCTCGTTCACAAACCGCCGCTGGAAGTTATTCACACTGAGGTTCAGCTGCAACAGGAAAGGGTTAATCAGGAGATCCGCAGAGCATCGCTCCTCCACCTCCTGACAGATACATAGTGATATATCCTGCAGATTATTACACCACTGACCTCTCTGCAGAGCATCGATCCTCCACCTCCTGACAGATGCATAGTGATATATCCTGCAGATTATTACACCACTGACCTCTCTGCAGAGCATCGCTCCTCCACCTCCTGACAGATACATAGTGATATATCCTGCAGATTATTACACCACTGACCTCTCTGCAGAGCATCGCTCCTCCACCTCCTGACAGATACATAGTGATATATCCTGCAGATTATTACACCACTGACCTCTCTGCAGAGCATCGCTCCTCCGCCTCCTGACAGATACATAGTGATATATCCTGCAGATTATTACACCACTGACCTCTCTGCAGAGCATCGCTCCTCCACCTCCTCACAGATACATAGTAATATATCCTGCAGATTATTACACCACTGACCTCTGCAGAGCATCGCTCCTCCACCTCCTGACAGATGCATAGTGATATATCCTGCAGATTATTACACCACTGATCTCTGCAGAGCATCGCTCCTCTCACCTCCTGACAGATACATAGTGATATATCCTGCAGATTATTACACCACTGACCTCTCTGCAGAGCATCGCTCCTCCGCCTCCTGACAGATACATAGTGATATATCCTGCAGATTATTACACCACTGACCTCTCTGCAGAGCATCGCTCCTCCACCTCCTGACAGATACATAGTGATATATCCTGCAGATTATACACCACTGACCTCTGCAGAGCATCGCTCCTCCACTCCTGACAGATACATAGTGATATATCCTGCAGATTATTACACTACTGACCTCTGCAGAGCATCGCTCCTCCACCTCCTGACAGATACAGTGATATATCCTGCAGATTATTACACCACTGACCTCTGCAGAGCATCGCTCCTCCACCTCCTGACAGATACTAGTGATTATTCTGCAGATTATTACACCACTGACCTCTGCAGAGCATCGCTCTCCACCTCCTGACAGATACAGTGATATATCCTGCAGATTATTACACCACTGACCTCTGCAGAGCATCGCTCCTCCGCCTCCTGACAGATACATAGTGATATATCCTGCAGATTATGACACCACCGACCTCTCTGCAGAGCATCGCTCCTCCACCTCCTGACAGATACATAGTGATATATCCTGCAGATTATTACACCACTGACCTCTCTGCAGAGCATCGCTTCTCCACCTCCTGACAGATACATAGTGATATATCCTGCAGATTATGACACCACCGACCTCTCTGCAGAGCATCGCTCCTCTGCCTCCTGACAGATACATAGTGATATATCCTGCAGATTATGACACCACCGACCTCTCTGCAGAGCATCGCTCCTCCGCCTCCTGACAGATACATAGTGATATATCCTGCAGATTATGACACCACTGTCCTCTCTGCAGAGCATCGCTCCTCCGCCTCCTGACAGATACATAGTGATATATCCTGCAGATTATGACACCACCGACCTCTCTGCAGAGCATCGCTCCTCCGCCTCCTGACAGATACATAGTGATATATCCTGCAGATTATGACACCACCGACCTCTCTGCAGAGCATCGCTCCTCCGCCTCCTGACAGATACATAGTGATATATCCTGCAGATTATTACACCACCGACCTCTCTGCAGAGCATCGCTCTGTCCTCTCTCCATACACTGATATTCTGCAGATTATTGCACCCCTGGTTCTTACGTCTCTGAACTGGACCAGGCCGAGCTCTCCCAGCTCCGCGATGCAGCAGTATCCGGCCTCCACCTGCAGGATCAGCTGCGTCAGGCACATCTCCTCACTCCGGAATAAGGATCCCATCCTGCCAACTTAAAGAGATGATGGTGGTTATCTCCCGAGATCTCGCTGCTGAGCAGAGAATAATGCAGTATTTACAAGGTGATCTCCCCCCCGTCCATAACCCCAAACCGAAGGACAAACTGGCGGTGTAAGTGCATGTTCACACTGCGGCCACTAACAGACACAAAGATACAAAGGAGCGGATCCCGGGATACAGGCAAGGAGCGGATCCCGGGATACAGGCAAGGAGCGGATCCCGGGATACAGGCAAGGAACGGATCCCGGGATACAGGCAAGGAACGGATCCCGGGATACAGGCAAGGAACGGATCCCGGGATACAGGCAAGGAGCGGATCCCGGGATACAGGCAAGGAGCGGATCCCGGGATACAGGCAAGGAGCGGATCCCGGGATACACGCAAGGAGCGGATCCCGGGATACAGGCAAGGAGCGGATCCCGGGATACAGGCAAGGAGCGGATCCCGGGATACAGGCAAGGAGCGGATCCCGGGATACAGGCAAGGAGCGGATCCCGGGATACACGCAAGGAGGGGATCCCGGGATACAGCCAAGGTGCGGATCCCGGGATACAGGCAAGGAGCGGATCCCGGGATACAGGCAAGGAGCGGATCCCGGGATACAGGCAAGGAGCGGATCCCGGGATACAGGCAAGGAGCGGATCCCGGGATACAGGCAAGGAGCGGATCCCGGGATACAGGCAAGGAGCGGATCCCGGGATACAGGCAAGGAGCGGATCCCGGGATACAGGCAAGGAGCGGATCCCGGGATACACGCAAGGAGCGGATCCCGGGATACACGCAAGGAGCGGATCCCGGGATACACGCAAGGAGCGGATCCCGGGATACACGCAAGGAGCGGATCCCGGGATACACGCAAGGAGCGGATCCCGGGATACAGGCAAGGAGCGGATCCCGGGATACACGCAAGAAGCAGGTCCCGGGATAGTAACAAGGAGCGGATCCCAGAATACAAGCCTGGAGCAAATCCCAGGATGCACGCAAGGAGCGGATCTCAGGATACACACAAGAAGCAGATCCCAGGATACACACAAAGAACGGATCCCAGGATACACACAAAGAGCGGATCTCAGGATACACACAAGAAGCGATCCCAGGATACATAGAAGGAGCAGATCCCAGGATAGTAACAAGGAGAGGATTCCGGGATACAGACAAGGAGTGGATCAAAGTATACACACGCAAGGAGCGGATCCCGGGATCACGCAAGGAGCGGATCCCGGGATTCCCGCAAGGAGCGGATCCCGGGATAGTAACAAGGAGAGGATTCCGGGATACACACAAGAGCGGACCCCAGGATACATGCAAGGAGCAGATCCCGGGATACACACAAGGAGCGGATCCCCTGCAGTCAGTCAGTGACTGACAGCTCTACAATCCAAAGTTGTGGTTTTTGGAGAGTTTTTATCCCTAAAACTTAGCAAAAAGACACCTCAGTGTAAACACGTTCTAACTGTGCGATGTGACTGTGTGCTGTCTCTGTGCAGTGAGACTGTGCACTGTGACTGTGCGCTGAGGCTGTGCGGTGAAGCTGTGTGTGTGTGACTGTGCGCTGAGGCTGTGCGGTGTGGCTGTGCGGTGAAGCTGTGTGGTGTGACTGTGCGGTGTGGCTGTGCGGTGATGCTGTGTGGTGTGACTGTGCGCTGAAGGCTGTGGGTTGGTGTGCGGTGAAGCTGTGGTGGTGCTGTGCGGTGTGGCTGTGCGGTGAAGCTGTGTGGTGTGACTGTGCGGTGTGGCTGTGCGGTGAAGCTGTGTGGTGTGACTGTGCGGTGTGGCTGTGCGGTGAAGCTGTGTGGTGTGACTGTGCGCTGAGGCTGTGCGGTGTGGCTGTGTGGTGAAGCTGTGTGGTGTGACCGTGCGGTGTGGCTGTGCGGTGAAGCTGTGTGGTGTGACTGTGCGGTGTGGCTGTGCGGTGAAGCTGTGTGGTGTGACTGTGCGCTGAGGCTGTGCGGTGTGGCTGTGCGGTGTGACTGTGCGCTGAGGCTGTGCGGTGTGGCTGTGCGGTGAAGCTGTGTGGTGTGACTGTGCGCTGAGGCTGTGCGGTGTGGCTGTGCGGTGAAGCTGTGTGGTGTGACTGTGCGCTGAGGCTGTGCGGTGTGGCTGTGCGGTGAAGCTGTGTGGTGTGACTGTGCGGTGTGGCTGTGCGGTGAAGCTGTGCACTGTGACTGTGCGGTGAGGCTGTGCGGTGAAGCTGTGTGGTGTGACTTGCGCTAGCTGTGCGGTGTGGCTGTGCGGTGAAGCTGTGTGGTGTGACTGTGCGGTGTGGCTGTGCGGTGAAGCTGTGCACTGTGACTGTCTGAGTGTGCGGTGTGGCTGTGCGGTGAAGCTGTGCACTGTGACTGTGCGGTGTGGCTGTGCGGTGAAGCTGTGTGGTGTGACTGTGCGCTGAGGCTGTGCGGTGTGGCTGTGCGGTGAAGCTGTGTGGTGTGACTGTGCGGTGTGGCTGTGCGGTGAAGCTGTGCACTGTGACTGTGCGGTGAGGCTGTGCGGTGTGGCTGTGCGGTGAAGCTGTGTGGTGTGACCGTGCGGTGTGGCTGTGCGGTGAAGCTGTGTGGTGTGACTGTGCTTGCTGTGCGGTGAAGCTGTGCACTGTGACTGTGCGGTGTGACTGTGCGGTGTGGCTGTGCGGTGAAGCTGTGCACTGTGACTGTGCGGTGTGGCTGTGCGGTGAAGCTGTGTGGTGTGACTGTGCGCTGAGGCTGTGCGGTGTGGCTGTGCGGTGAAGCTGTGTGGTGTGACTGTGCGTGTGGCTGTGCGGTGAGCTGTGGTGTGGCTGTGCGCGTGAAGCTGTGTGGTGTGACGTGCGGTGTGGCTGTGCGGTGAAGCTGTGTGGTGTGACTGTGCGGTGTGGCTGTGGGTGAAGCTGTGTGGTGTGACTGTGCGCTGAGGCTGTGCGGTGTGGCTGTGCGGTGAAGCTGTGTGGTGTGACTGTGCGCTGGGCTGTGGCTGTGCGGTGAAGCTGTGTGGTGTGATGTGCTGTGTGCGGTGACTGTGCGGTGTGGCTGTGCGGTGAAGCTTGTGTGTGACTGTGCGTGGCGTGTGTGGCTGTGCGGTGTGGCTGTGCGGTGAAGCTGTGTGGTGTGACTGTGCGCTGAGGCTGTTCGGTGTGGCTGTGCGGTGGCTGTCGGTGAGCTGTGTGGGTGTGACTGTGGCTGTGCGTGAGCTGTGCGTGTGGCTGTGCGCTGAGGCTGTGCGGTGTGGCTGTGCGGTTGAAGCTGTGTGGTGTGACTGTGCGGTGAGCTGTGCGGTGTGGCTGTGCGTGTGGCTGTGCGGTGGCTGTGTGCTGTGCGGTGATGCGGTGTGCTGTGCGCTGAGGCTGTGCGTGTGGCTGTGCGGTGTGGCTGTGCGGTGAGTTGGGCTGGTGGGTGTGCTGTGCGGTGTGGCTGTGCGGTTGAGCTGTGTGCTGGCTGTGCGGCTGTGGCTGTGGTGTGGCTGTGCGGTGTGGCTGTGCGGTGGGCTGTGCTGGTGTGACTGTGCGTGAGCTGTGCGTGTGGCTGTGCGGTGTGGCTGTGCGGTGAAGCTGTGTGGTGTGACTGTGCGTGTGGCTGTTCGGTGTGGCTGTGCGTGTGGCTGTGCGGGCTGGCTGTGGCTGCATGTGGCTGTGCGGTGAAGCTGTGCGGTGTGGCTGTGCGCTGAGGCTGTGCGGTGTGGCTGTGCGGTGAAGCTGTGTGGTGTGACTGTGCGGTGTGGCTGTGCGGTGAAGCTGTGCACTGTGACTGTGCGGTGTGGCTGTGCGGTGAAGCTGTGTGGTGTGACTGTGCGCTGAGGCTGTTCGGGTGGCTGTGCGGTGGTGTGCACTGTGGCTGTGCGGTGTGGCTGTGCGGTGGGTGTGCGGAGGCTGTGCACTGTGGCTGTGCGGTGAAGCTGTGCGGTGTGGCTGTGCGCTGAGGCTGTGCGGTGGTGGCTGTGCGGTGAAGCTGTGTGGTGTGACTGTGCGGTGTGGCTGTGCTGGTGAAGCTGTGCACTGTGGCTGTGCGGTGAGGCTGTGCCACACAGGATTCACAGTAGAAGCTCTCTATTCCAAACTGTGGTTTTTGGAGAGTTTTTATCACTAAAACTTAGCAAAACATAAAAAACCTCTCAGTGTGAACATGTTCTAATTGTAATGTGCAGGTAAGTAGAAGGGGCCGCTCCGAATCCGCGGATCTCTTACCGGACTCACCTGCTGTCAGTGCAGCTCCTCTCCTGTCACCTGCGCTCTGGTGGCTGCGGACCTCGTGTGTGGACGCGGCGCTCCTCCGGGTGGGATCTGCACCGGGTGGGATCTGCACCGGGTGGGATCTGCACCGGGCAGCACCAGACCGGCTCCCGTGGTGTTGTGGCAGCACAGGTAGCGTTGCAGGTAATAACAGTGCAGGTATGCGGAGCTCCCCGGCTGTCACTCATCTTGC
>JARQOD010004959.1:0-51139 GCA_033576555.1 Oophaga sylvatica
TGGAGAGCCCCTGTTGCCTAAACAGTGGAAACCCCACACAAGAGACCCCATTTTGGAAACTAGACCCCCCAAGGAACTTATCTAGATGTGTGGTGAGAGCTTTGAACCCCCAAGGGCTTCACAGAAGGTTATAACGTAGAGCAGTAAAATTAAAAAATCATATCTTTTCCACAAAAATGATCTTTCCACCCCCAATTGTTATTTTCCAAAGGGTAACAGGACCCCAAAAGTTATTGTGCAATTTGTCCTATACGCTGATACCCATATGTGGGGGTAAACCACTATTTTGACGCATGGCAGAGCTCGAAAGGGAAGGAGCGCCTTTTCAAATGCAGACTTTGATGGAATGGTCTGCGGGTGTCATTTCACGTTGGAGAGCCCCTGATGTGCCTAAACAGTAGAAACCCCCCACAAGTGACTCCATTTTGGAAAAAA
This sequence comes from Oophaga sylvatica, assembly GCA_033576555.1. NCBI lineage: Eukaryota > Metazoa > Chordata > Amphibia > Anura > Dendrobatidae > Oophaga > Oophaga sylvatica. Next base: position 436 of record JARQOD010004959.1, read on the forward strand.
GACCCCCCAAGGAACTTATCTAGATGTGTGGTGACACTTTGAACCCCCAAGTGCTTCACAGAAGTTTAATAACGTAGAGCCGTGAAAATAAAAAAATCATATTTTTTTTCCACAAAAATAATCTTTTTGCCCCCAAATTTTTATTTTTATAAGGGTAACAGGAGAAATAGACCCCAAAAGCTATTGTGCAATTTGTCCTGAGTACGCTGATATCCCATATGTGGGGGGGAACCACTATTTTGACGCATGGCAAGATCGGAAGGGAAGGATCACCGTTTTTAAATGCAGACTTTGATGGAATGGTCTGCGGGTGTCATGTCGCGCTTGGAGAGCCCCTGATGTGCCTAAACAGTAGAAACCCCCCACAAATGACCCCATTTTGCAAACTAGACCCCCCAAGGAACTTATCTAGATGTGTGGTCAGCACTTTGAACCCCCAAGGGCTTCACAGAAGTTTATAACGTAGAGCCGGAAAATAAAAAAATCATATTTTTTTTCCACAAAAAGACATTTTTTGCCCCCAAATTTTTATTTTTCTAAGGGTAACAGGAGAAATAGGACCCCAAAAGCTATTGTGCATTTTGTCCTGAGTACGCTGATACCCCATATGTGGGGGGAACCACTGTGATCGCCTTACTGCGATCTTTGGGAGGCACAATGAACAAATCTACAAAAGGTGAAGAATTGTTTTTCTTTTTTATGCCGTTCCTTGTGCGGTATTAGTGATTAGGCGACTTTATTCCTCGGATCGGTGCGATTACAGCGATACCAATTTACATCCTTTTTCATGTTTAGCTTCTGTCACACTCTAAAAGATGCTTTTTTTTTGGAATAATTTTTTGTAAGGAATTTTTGCATCGCCGTATTTTGAGAGCTATAATTTTTCCATATTTCGGCCGACAGAGTTATCTGTGGGCTTATTTTTTTGCGGGATGAGCTGACGTATTTATTGGTACCATATTCGGGCACATAACGTTTTTGATCGCTTCCTATTCCGATTTTTGTGGAAGCAGAATAAACAAAAACCAGCAATTCAGGAATTGTTTTTTTTTTTTTTTTCCTCCGTTCCGCGTGTGGTAAAATTGATAAAGGAGATTTATTCTTCGGATCACTACGATTACAGCGATACCTCATTTATATATATTTTTTTATGTTTTGGCGTTTTTTACACAATAAAAAATTTTATAGAAAAAAATAATTATTTTTGCATCAGTTTATTCCGCGAGCTATAACTTTTTTATTTTTTTGCTGATGATGCTGTGTAGTGGCTTGTTTTTTGCGGGACAAGATGACGTTTTCAGCGGTACCATGATTATTTATATCTGACTTTTTGATCGCGTGTTATTGCACTTTTTCCAAGCGGTATGATGATACTGCTTGGAAAAAGTATAATTTACTACTTTTTTGTGGTTTTTTTTACGGCTTTCACTGAAGGGGTTAACTAGAGTTACGATTTTATAGATGGGATTTTTACGGACGTGGCGATACCTAACATGTGTATTATTTTTTTTATTACATAAAAATGTGTATTTTTTAGGGATTTTTTTAAAATTATTTTTTAATATTTTTTTTACAATTTTTTTAAAAAATGATTTTTTTTTAACTTGTCCCTTTATGGGACTTTCACTTTTTTTACTTTTTATTGCAGTTACTATGCATTTCAATGCTCCAGCATTGCAATGCATTGTACCTATGGGGAAAGCTGCTGTGACATGATCACAGCAGCTTCCCGTAGCTAGATGACCCAGAGGTTGTCATGACAACCCCCGGGTCATCAAGGCAGAGATCAGACCCTGCAAATACATTGCAGGGCGCCGATCTGAGGCAGAGGGAGCTCCCTACCCTCTGCCCTCCACCTGAGCTCTGCGATCGCGCTGGATCGCAGCAGTCAGGGGGTTAACAGCCAGGGGCGGTGGGGGCTCCGCTCCTGGCTGTCAGTGCAGGAAGCCTGGCCACTGCAGCGCCGGCTCCTGCACTGATCGCGCTGGAGAAGCTGAAATTTCAGCTTCTCCTGCACGATCGCTGCTGTGTTTGGTCAGTCAGATTGACTGACCAATCACAGCGCTGTGGGTGCGGGGACCGACGGCAAAGGTCCCCGCACCGCTTGCCGTGCCTGTCAGCTGTCTATGACAGCTGTCGGCACTGATCTACCACTGCGTGTTTACACGCAGTGGTAGATCAAAGGCATGACGTGCACAGTCCGTCCTGGTGCCGGAACTGGCACCTTGCCATGACGGACTGTGCACGTCAGTGGACATTAAGGGGTTAAAGATGTTCGGATTGACGAAGAAATTGACAATGTTGTTAACGTTTTTTCTATTTTGGCAAATATGTATATTTCACAACTTCCATGATCTTCACCTTTTTAACTTTTGACACACTTTCTCCTTCATAATCTTCAGCAGCATCATCTTTTTCATCAAATTATTCTTCATCTTCACCTTCTTTATCTTCTTCTTGAAATTCTTGCTATTCATCTTTTTGTTAACATTACTCATATTCTTCTTATTAAACTATTTTTCTTCTTCATATTGTACTTCATCTTCTTCATCATATTCTTATTTGTGACAGAGATTCCTGTACTTGTAATCTGTAAAAGTATGAATTTTTCATCCTTCCGTTCTTGCTGTCACAAAAGATTTAAATTACAACAGTATTTGTCCGTGTTCAGTTTAGCCTGCAGCAGCAGGCATTTTCCAGGGGCACCACGAGGAGGAACGGACTCACCCCCATACACTGCTTAGTCTTCTTCTGCTTATAATTTAGAGCATATATTTTGCTCTTCATTTTGGTCTTATACTTCATGTTCTTCTGCTTTTTGATCTTCTGCTTATTGTTCTTCTGTCTCTTTTTCTGTATCTTGTAGTTTGTCTTAACTTTCTTTGTCCTGTTGGTGATCTTCTTCTGGGTAATCTTTTATTTCTTCTTTGTGATGGTGTTCAGGCTGGTTGGCTTGATGCTCGTCGTCCTTGTGGTCGTCATCTTCTTCGGGGGGGTCATCAGGGTCGTCGTCTTCATTGTTGGAGATCCAGAGTGATTACCCAAAAAAACATTTAAAAAATCTTCAATTTGTAAATGTAGCTGAAGGTACAAGAAGGCTGACTAACTTCCGAGAACCAGCTGACGTTACTGGAACCCGGACGGGTATCAGATGGTACAAGAGACAATGGAAGTAACGAGGACCAGCTGAGTGTGCTGGAACCCGGAGGGGCAGCAGAAGGAAAAGAGCCAATGGCACAACCGAGGACCAGCTGACGTTACTGGGACACGGTTACTAAGCAGGAGGTACCTGTGCTCCAAAGCACTACCAAGGACCAGCAGACGTTGCTGGAACTCGGATACCGAGATGGAGGCACCTAGGCCAAAGGCACTGCGGAGAACCAGTTGATGGTACTGGAACCCGGATGGGTAGCAGAAGGTACAAGAGCCAATGCAAGTAACGAGGACCAGCTGACTGTGCTGGAACCCGGACGGGTAGCAGAAGGTACCCATGGAAATTTAAGTTGACAGGCCGCGAGCCGGCCGCAGTTATCGAATCCCACAGTCCTACAGTGGGTGATTGTCCTATTGTCACAACGGAAACAGCCTTTATTTACATATCCCGCAGCACACATAGGAAGCACCTAAACTGCAGGCACCAAAGAGTCGGCTAACCCGACCGCAACACGACAGGACAACTTATTGTAGGCTAAGTGACGTTTACACTGACAGGAAACAGCTGGCGTGCTGTAACCAGTCTGGGCAGGAGTGAGTACCCGTGCCAATTACACTTCCGACCAACAACTGTTGGTGTTGGAGCCCAGGGATGAGACGAGAACAGAGTGGAGGCAGCATGACTTTTTGCCGTTCACACAGCAGGGGAACAGCTCACATTACTGAACCCCAGTAACACAGGAGCAAGTGTTGACTGTGCTAACAGCACTTACAGGCAACAACTGGCGGTGTTGGAGCCAAGGGGCAAGGAGGACATTTAAATACTAGATCAAGTAATTTCCTTGTTACCTGTCAATTTTAAATGTCTATACTTCAAACAAGGGAAAGATAACATTTACTACCATAAGATGATGATTTCATTTAAACTAATATCTAGATAAATAAAGAATTGACAAACATAAACACATACATTAACATGTTGAACAGCAATGCAAACCACAAAATAAATTAGTTAAGGAATCTGCTATACGGTTGTACATAAAAGCATACAAGTACATATCTGAATCCATTAATGATGAATAAGTAACAGTATGTACACCATTTTTATTGTATAGACAATGAATGTCTGACTTCAAAACATCATCAGCATTACAAGTTATCTGTGACATTACTAAAATGTTACATTTGCTGAATAATGTCACTAAACAGTTTATACAAAATTATACAATTTCCATCATGTAATACTCATAATATGTGGCAATAATCATTTTTATTAACAAACATAACCTTTAAAAAGTGCATAGTGCATAGTGAAAATTGCTATTTATGCCTGACTGTCGACTTGCAAGCATGACAACGGATAGATAAGGTATATATAGATGAGACTGCATAGCCACAGATGGTGAATGGCGATGTAATACTGTACCTCAATAAAGTGTGCGTCACTGCTACATAATTTTTTTTATATAGCTTTATAAACAGGGTACGTGGATGTATGCTTGCGCCTTTGTTTTGACGCACAGACTGCCTTCCTGCTGAGACGCGTTGGGTAGTGAACAGTTGTGTGCAGTGTTCACTGTAGTCTGAGGTTTTCCTTTTTGGAGTGCAGATCACGCTCCAGTTAGTTCTTCAACCACTGCTGGTTGTAGTCTGCTGAGCGTGTGTCACTGGCACATCCTTGAAATTTTTCTCTAATTGTTGCTGCTCCATTCTATTACAAATAAATAAAATCTATTAGTGTGACGCGCTTCCATCCGTATACAATACATTGGTTGCAAACACTATAGAAGTACACAAAGGGGCCTTTCACACCTACTGAACAGTTGTGTGCAGTGTTCACTGCAGTCTCTGCGGAATAACCACACTTAGGCCTTATAACTTTTCAGACTTTCTTTATCAATCTACCAAGATGAAGAAGGCAGGAGTAAGGCACGTGGTTGTGGCCGTGGAGTTTCTTCAGGGAGAGGACGTGGGGATTCTGTGGCTGCTGCGGCCCCCAGTGACACAGCATCCACCTGTTTTCCCCGTGAGCGTTCCTTTATGCGCACTTTTGTAGGAGCTCGGAGTACCCCCCTGCTGCGGGAAGAACAAATTGAAGCCGTTGTTGGTTGGATGTCAGCCAATGCATCGACTTCAATTGCTTCCACCTCCTCTCAGGACCACAGCACTGTTGAGCAACCATCTGTCTCTTCACCGCCTGGCAAATTGCCCAGGCAGTCAGAGAGTTCTGTACAGGAGCCAGCTGAGTGTCTGCTTCTGTTCTCAGAATCTATTGGCTTGCAAACAGGGGCCCAGCCAAGCAGCATTCTGTAATGTGAAGAAGAGGGAGTATGCAGTGATGCGCAACAGCTGTGTCTCTCTGAATCGGAAGAGGCGGGTGAGCCAGTGCCGATGGTCAGCACACCGCAGAACGCATCTGATAATGATGAGACTCAGGTGCCAGTTTCTGTTGAGCATGGTGCTGGCCAGACCACCCAACAGCAGCAGGTGTTGGAAGAGGGTAGTGGAGATGATGAGGTCCAAGACCCAACATGGCGTGAGGAACAGGAAGGTGGTGGGAGCAGCTCAGAGGAATCCTAATAATAATAATATTAATTTATATAGCGCCATCATATTACGCATCGCTTTACAGTTTTGCAGTTTAAGAACACAAGTCATAAGTAACAACGTTAACAATACAATAATTTAAGCTAAATAAGTCGCCCCTGCTCGTAACAGCTTACAATGTACAATGAGGTGGGGGAGATACAAAGTATAGGTGTTTATATACAATGGTGCATTTACAATGATGGTCCAGCCATCTTAAGGGAGTGAGGGATGGAGATAGTGAATGGGCTAGAGACACACACACACATACACACTTACACAGAATACATAGAATGACTTTGATTAGTGAATGTGATAGGCCGCTCTGAAAAAATGTGTTTTGAGGGAGCGCCTGAAACCATGCAGAGGATTGGCGTAGCGCGGGAGAAGTCTTGGAGTGGGGAGTGGGAGGTACGTATTAGTGCAAAGGTTAGTCGAAAGTCGTTTGCAGAGCGCAGCAGTCGGTTAGGCCGATAGATAGAAATGAGGGAGGAGATGTAGGAGGGGTGCTGCACTGTGGATAGCTTTGTGGCTGAGAACCAGTACTTTGGTTGAAAGCTGGGAGAGGCCTAGAGAAGTGGTTAGTGATAGAAGGAAGATAGAGGAAGACATTGCCCCAATGGTACAAACAGGAGGGAGAGTTAGGCTGCAGACTCGGTTGCCTGTAGCCTCCAGTTTGTCACCTGTTCGGAGCAGTTGTCTTCCAAAAGTCAAAACGTGCGCTCCCAGGACTTGCACTGCGTGGTCCTTTTTTCACACACTTGCACATGATATTTGCTATGTCAAATGCAAGCTGTCTAATCAAAAATTAAAAATAGCTAAAAGTGTCAGTCACCTCAATACCACAAATATGTGGAAACATGTGCGGACAAAGCACGTAGTTGAGTTACAAAGACACACTGGAGATGTAGGCCAACCTACAGCACACCTACATCTTCAGGTTGTGTTGAAGCCTCTTCATCGAGCTCACACACAGCTGGTTCTGCTTCCTCACAGGATCGTCATGGAAGAACCTCGGTCACTGTTGTCCAGAGACAAAGTGTTATTCCACACACAGCAGCAAGTTCCCTGTCATCCTCACACTCCCAGGCCACAAAACAGCCATCGGTAGCACAGGCATGGGATAAAAGACGGCCATACTCCGCAAACCATGCACAGGCTCTGAATGCTGGCATTGCAAAACTCCTGTCCCTTGAAATGCTGTCATTCAGGCTGGTGGAGACAGACAGTTTCCGTAACTGAATATCATTGTCAGTCCCACAATACAATGTGCCAAGCCGATTTCATTTCAGCAGACAAGCCGTCCCTGGTCTGCAAAAGCATGTTGAGGGAAAAAATAAACATGCGCTGCTAAACGCCCTCAGTAGCAAGGTCCACCTGACCACCGATGCGTGGACCAGTACCCATTGTTATGATCTGCTACAACCAGTAAGGAAAGAAGGGAATTCTGTCCCTACAATACAACTAAGCTGAATCCCTACGATGTAATGGGGAACCTGATCCTGCGACCAGACCCGCTAAAGTCCTCATCTAGTGTGAACGAAGACCTATAGTTGCGAGGGAGGAATCCCTACAAGATCTAGGGACTGGGAGAAAAGGTGGACACCTCCTAACATAAATTGTAGCATGGATAATTAAACAGAAAAAAAAATACTTTGCGATCCTAACATCAAGCAAAACTGACTGATTAAGGCACCTAAGCACCCGGCTAGCTTAACAGTAGATAATACAATGAAGTCAAGCAAAGCCAGAAGGGCGGAGCCAGACTAAATAGGGAAAAAAGGTCATGTGACCAGCAAACTGAAACAAAACCTAACAAGAGGGTTCTAACACCCATGGCCAGGGACAATACCTTTCCCTCACTGCCCATTGGGTCAATGTTGTGTAGCCGGGTACTGATCTTGCGAGTGGCGCTGTGCGTGTTCTGCCAACTCCAAGGATTGCAGGAATCAAGTCTGTACACATTGACTCCTCCTCCTACTCCAGTTCCTAAGAATCATCGCTGCAGGAGCCGTCACGGTCTACCTCCACATGGACCCGTGAACGTTTACCTGTTGCGACCGATATGAGCACAGCCGTGTCCAAATGTCAACAGGCCGTCCTGAAATTAATTTCCATGGGGAATCTTAGCCACACAGCGCAGGAGCTCTGTAATGCCATAAAGCAGGAGAGCGACGTGTGGTTTTTAGAAGCGAATCTACAGGCAGGCTTGGTAGTGTGTGACAATTGACGAAATCTGGTGGCAGCTCTGGGCCTTGGCAACCTCACTCACATACCATGTCTGTCATATGTGCTCAACTTGGTCGTGCAGAGTTTTTTGAGGGACTATCCGGATCTTGATGCACTGCTGCACAAGGTCCGCCTAGAGTGCGCTCACTTGCGACGTTCTAGCATGGCCAGATCGCTGATTGCAGCTCTGCAACGCAAATTTCGCCTTCATGAACATCGCATCATATGTGATGTACCCACCAGGTGGAATTCCTCGTTACATATGTTGGAGCGGTTGTGTGAGCAGCAGCCAACAGTAAAGGAGTATCAGCTGCATCAGGCGCAATCAACTCGCAATTTGCGCCGTTCACACTTCACCACTACTGAGTGGGCCTCTATAATAAGAATAATAATAATAATCTTTATTTATATAGCGCCATAATATTCCGCAGTGCTTTACAGTTTAACAGTTTCAAAACACAAGTCATAAGTAACAACGTTAACAATACAATAATTAAAGCAAAATCAGCCGCCCCTGCTGGTGAAAGCTTACAATCTACAATGAGGTGGGGGAGCTACAAAGTACAGGTGTTTATATACAATGGTGTTTTTACAATGATGGTCCAGCCATTTTAAGGGAGTGAGGGATGCATGGAGATAGTGAATGGGCTACACACACAGACTTACACATAGAATGACTTTGATTAGTGAATGTGATAGGCCACTGTGAACAAATGTGTTTTGAGGGAGCGCCTGAAACCATCCAAATTGCGGATAGTCCTAATTTCTTGGGGTAGAGCATTCCAGAGGCTTGGCGCAGCGCGGGAGAAGTCTTGGAGTTGGGAGTGGGAGGTACGGATTAGTGCAGAGGTTAGTCGAAGGTCGTTTGCAGAGTGCAGCAGTCGGTTAGGCCGATAAATATAAATGAGGGAGGAGATGTAGGGGGGTGCTGCACTGTGGAGAGCTTTGTTGGTGAGAACCAGTAATTAGAATTGGATCCTATAATGAATGGGCAGCCAGTGTAAGGAGTGGCGAAGGACTCTATGAAGGACATCTGCCACGTTTTGCGTGCGTTTGATGAGTCAACGCGGATGGCGAGTGCAGATGATGCACTAGTCAGCCTGACTGTCCCCCTTATCTGCCTGCTTCAAAAAACACTGCAAGCACTAAGGCATGAGGTTTTGGAAGAGGTGGAGGATGAGGAGTCACAAATTCCATCACCTTCTGGACAGTCAGCGTAACGTGGTTCCTCACAAAGGGCTGGAGGACTTTCAAAGTACCATGCTGTATCAACAATTGAACCTCCAGAGTCGCTGTCTATATTTTCATAACCATTCCAAACTTTTAATGTATTTACAAAGCACATAATGTACAGTTTTTGTCTATCCTTTTGTAATGCTATTGTGTTTCCATAAAGTGATGTTACAGAATTATGATACAATGTTTTTAAATTTTATGAGTTTTAAATTTTGTAAATTTTTATGTATTTGAAGGACTTTGTGAGGAGGATGAGGAGGAGTCAATGGAGGAGGAAGACATCGCTCCAGAGGGAGGTACACAACACTCTAGTCAGTATGTAGAGCAAGGGTGGGGTGATGCACAGCAGGCAGAGATGACGCCTCTTGCAGGGGACAACGTTTCTTGGCCAGTTGGGAGTCTGCAGCACATGGTTGATTTCATGCTGCAGTGCCTGAGAAACGACCGCCGCATCGAACACATTCACACCACGTCTGATTATTGGGTGTACACCCTCCTAGACCCTCGCTACCGGGACAACTTACAAAGCCTCATCACACCGTTGAACCGGGAGCGTAAAATGCAGGAGTAACAAGACACACTGGTGCAATCCATAATGTTCTCCATTCCAGCCGAGAGCACTGCTGCTGCTACTGCTTTACAAAGCAGCTCTGTGCGTCGAGGCAGTGGAGACAGCTCTGCAACAAGAGGAGCACAAGCAGCGCCTCTGCACAGGGCAAGAACAGTATGTTCCAAATGTGGCGAAGTTTTGTGGCAGCGCCACCAATGTCTACACCATCCGAGACGGCTCCAGTCAGCAGGAGGCAACATTTCCGTAAGATGGTGACAGACTACATGTCTTGCCCTCTCAGTGTACTCCCAGATGGCTCTTCCCCATTCAAGTTTGGTGTCTCTAAGCTGGATACATGGCCAGAGCTTAGCCAGTATGCATTGGAGGTGCTGGCTTGCCCTGCTGCCAGTGTATTATCGGAGCGCGTCTTTACTGCTGCAAGTGGTGTACTAACAGACCGTTGCATGCGACTATCCTCCGATAATGTAGAACGGCTTACTTTTCTGAAAATGAACTAGGCATGGATCTCGCCTGAATTTGCCTGTCCGGTTTCAGATTAACTAACTGGTTGGCAACGTTTTCCATGTCTCCTGTTATGTTCATCTTTCTACCACCTGAACTTTACTCCCTGGGCTACAACACTGCCAGTTGCTGCTCAGAAGTGTCGTGTCCACAGACCAATACACAAGCTATAGTGATAGTGGGGTTCAGTAACGCCTGCTGTTCCCCTGCTGTGTGTCTGACAAAAATTAATGCTGCTAACTCCAAATTAAAGTTCAAATTATAGTTCAAACATCTCATACTAGGCCTCAGCCTACACCCTCCTTGACCCTGGGCTCAGAAGTGTTGGATGCACAGATCAAAACAATCGATGATGTGTTTGTGGGGTTCAGTAACGTCTGCTGTTCCCCTGCTGTGTGTCCGGCAAAAATTACTGCTACCTAGCTACACATGTTGAAAAAAACATGACATGTTAAAGTGGCTAGTGCTACACATAGATATCAGGCTACACCCTTATTTCTAAGCTGTAAACAAGTCAAACGTCACATTTAAAACCATTCAATGATTAGTGTTGGTAACAAATCTGTAACAAAATAATTGTGACATATTATGGCAGATATCCACATGTCTAACACAAATGCTAACACAAAAGCATACTTATGCTATAGGGTACTGATGGTGAACCTTCTCACTCCATAACTTTGACAAATCCAACTCACATCATGCCTCAAATGCTGCAATGTTGGAAGTGCATAATGTGGGTTGAACTTTGACAACAGCTGCAGTGCGAAGGTTATCCTTCTGTGTTCTTGGCTTTTAAATAAAAGCATACAAGTAAATATAATAATACATTGTTGATTGAGGGACGTGATGTACACCTGTAATATTGTGCAAACAATGGATGTAGGACTATTCCTCTTCAACATTACTTATATTTGTGTCATTTGAAAAAATACATATTTTAGTTAAAATTTAACAACCCATGTTCACTAGCTGTGAAAGGCCCCTTTGTGTACTTCTATAGTGTTTGAAACCAATGTATTGTATATGGAAGGAAGCGCGTCACACTAATAGATTTGAATTATTTGAAATAGAATGGAGCAGCACCAATTATAGAAAAATGTCAAGGATGAGGCACTAACTGGAGCGTGATCTAACTGGAGCGTGATCTGCACTCCAAAAATGAAAACCTCTGACTACAGTAAACAGTGCACACAACTGTTCAGTAGCTGTGAAAGGCCCGTTTGTGTACTTCTATATTGTTTGCAACCAATGTATTGTATACGGATGGAAGCACGTCACAGTAATAGATTTGAATTATTTGAAATAGAATGTAGCAGCACCAATTTTAGAAAAATGACAAGGATGAGCCAGTGACAGACACTCAGCAGAGTACACGCAGCGGTGGTTGAAGTAAGTGGAGCGGGATCTACACTCCTACGAAAAATGTAAACCTCAAACTAGAGTGAACACTGAACACAACTGTTCACTTGCTGTGAAAGACCTTTTTGTGGACTTCTATTATGTTTGCAAGCAATGTATTGTATTTTGATGGAAGAGCGTCACACTAATAGATTTTAGTAAATTTAAAATAGAATAAAGCAGCACCAATTTTAGAAAAATGACAAGGATGAGCCAGTGACAGACGCTCAGCAGAGTACACGCAGCATTAGTTGAAGAAGTAACTGGAGCGTGATCTGCACTCAAGAAAAAAAAAACTCACAGACTGCAGTGAACACTGAAACACAACTGTTCACTATCTGTGAAAGGCTCCTTTGTGTACTTCTATAGTGTTTGCAAGCAATGTATTGTATCAGGATGGAAGCACGTCACACTCATAGATTTTAGTTTTTTTCAATAGAATGGAGCAGCAACAATTTTAGAAAAATGACAAGGATGAGGCAGTGACACACGCTCAGCAGAGTACACGCAGCATTAGTTGAAGAAGTAACTGGAGCATGATCTGCATTTAAAAAAAAAAAAATACCTCACAGACTGCAGTGAACACTGAAACACAACTGTTCACTATCTGTGAAAGGCTCCTTTCTGTACTTCTATAGTGTTGCAACCAATGTATTGTATACGGATGGAAGCGCGTCACACTATAATTTCTATTGAATGGAGCAGCTAGAATTACACTAAAGAAAAAAAAAGAGTGTGAGTGACACGTGCAGATGCCTACAGACAGCGTTGGATGCAGAGCAAACTACAGCGTCACCTGCACTCTCACACACACACCTTGCACAGAGCTGTTAAAACAACACTGCAAGGCAAAAGGAAGCTTTACACAGCGGTTGGTAAACTAGCCTGCCTAAGGCAAAGTACACAAAATCGCAATCTCTAACTGTCCCTCTGAGTCAGCAGAGCAGCGTTCTGTCCCTGAGCTCACAGCACAGTGACACTAAAATGGCAGCGGCGCCTTTTATAGTGCATTCTGACATCATTTCAGCAGCCATGCCATTAGTTAAGATGACCGCAGCATTACAGGATGTGCCCACACTTCGTAGGATTCCTCATTGGCTGACTAAAATCACACTGCCTCTCAAAGAATTATGGGAACTTCCGATTCCGGTATACGATATAGGAAAAATATCGGAACTAAGTATCGGAATTCCGATACAGCGAATATCGGCCGATACCCGATACTTGCGGTATCGGAATGCTCAACACTACTTATGACTTGTTCTGAAACTGTTAAACTGTAAAGCGCAGCGGAATCTGTTGGCGCTATATAAATAAAGATTATTATTATTAAGCGTTCACTGGTCCATGTGGAGGTAGACCGTGACGGCTCCTGCAGCGATGTTTCTGAGGAACTGGAGTAGTAGGAGGAGTCAATGTGTACAGACTTGATTCCTGCAATCCTTGGAGTTGGCTGAACACGTACAGCGCCACTCGCAAGATCTGTACCCGGCTACACAACATTGACCCAATGGGCAGTGAGGGAAAGGTATCGTCCATGGCCATGGGTACTGGTCCACGCAGCTGTGGTCAGGTGGACATTGCTACTGATGGAGTTTAGTAGCGCATGTTTAATTTTTCCCTCAACATGCTTTTGCAGACCAGGGACGGCTTGCCTGCTGAAATAAAATCGGCTTGGCACATTGTATTGTGGGACTGCCAATGCCATTAAGTTACGGAAACTATCAGTCTCCAGCAGCCTGAATGACAGCATTTCAAGGGACAGGAGTTTTGGAATGCCAGCATTCAGAGCCTGTGCTCGTGGATGGTTTGCCGAGTATGGCCGTCTTTTATCCCATGCCTGTGCTACCGATGGCTGTTTTGTGGCCTGGGAGTGTGAGGATGACAGGGAACTTGCTGCTGTGGGTGGAATAACAATTTGTCTCTGGACAACAGTGACCGAGGTTCTTCCATGGCGATCCTGTGAGGAAGCCGAACCTGCTGTGTGTGAGCTGGAGGAAGAGGCTCCGACACGACCTGAAGATGTAGGTGCTGCTGTAGGTTGGCCTACATCTCCAGTGTGTCTTTGTAACTCAACTACGTGCTTTGTACCCACATGTTTGCACATATTTCCCACCTCTTCCGACAAGCCTACAACCTGCAATGATCATCAGTCTACTGAACCAACACACGATCAGCTCTTCCGTCTCCTAGTGTATCCTCAACCACCCCTGTAGATTGTGAGCCCTCGCGGGCTGGGTCCTCTCTCCTTCTGTACTTGTGTGTGCCTTGTATTGCTCATGTTTAGTGTAATTGTCTATATTTGCCCCTCTTCACATGTAAAGCGCCATGGAATAAATGGCGCGATTAAAATCAATAATAATAATAATATTTGTGTTATTGACATTACTGACACTTTTACCCTTTTTACTTTTTGATTACACAGCTTGCATTTGACATAGCAAATATCATCTGCAAGTGTGTCAAAAAAGGACCACGCAGTGCAAGTCCTGGGAGCGCCCATTTTGACTTTTGGAAGAGAACTGCTCCGAACAGGTTCCAAACTGGAGGCTAAAGTCAACCGAGTATGCAGCTTAACTCTCCCTCCTGTTTGTACCGTTGGGGCAATCTCTTCCTCAGAGCTGCTCCCACCACCTTCCTGTTCCTCACGCCATGTTGGGTCTTGGACCTCATCATCTCCACTACCCTCTTCCAAAACCTGCTGCTGTTGGGTGGTCTGGCCTGCACCATGCTCAACAGAAACTCCCACCTGAGTCTCATCATCATCAGATGCGTTCTGCGGTGTGCTGAGCATCGGCACTGCCTCACCCGCCTCTTCAGATTCTGAGAGACACAGCTGTTGCGCATCACTGCATACTCCCTCTTCTTCACATTCCAGAATGCTGCTTGGCTGGGCCCCTGTTTGCAAGCCAACAGATTCTGAGAACAGAAGCAGAGACTCAGCTGGATCCTGTACAGAACTGTCTGACTGCCTGGGCAATTTGGCAGGCGGTGAAGAGACAGATGGTTGCTCAACAGTGCTGTGGTCCTGAGAGGAGGTGGAAGCAATTGAAGTAGATGCATTGGCTGCCATCCAAGCAACAACGGCTTAAATTTGTTCTTCCCGCATCAGGGGGGTACGCCGACCTCCTACTAAAGTGCACCTAATGTAACGCTCGGAAGTGCTGTTAGCACAGTCAACACTTGCTCCTGTGTTACTGGGGGTCAGTAATGTCAGCTGTTCCCCTGCTGTGTGTACGTCAAAAAGTCATGCTGCCTCCACCCTGTCCTCCTCTCATCCCTGGGCTCCAACACTGCCAGTTGTTGCTCGGAAGTAATTGCCACGGGTAATGACTCCTGCCCAGCCTGGTTACAGCACGACAGCTGTTTCCTGGCAGTGTCAATGTTAATTAGCCTCCAATAAGTTGTCCTGTCGTGTTGCATTCGGGTTAGCCGACTCTATAGTGCCTGCAGTTTAGTTGATTCCTATGTGTGCTGTGGGATATCTAAATAAAGGCTGTTTCCGTTGTGACAATAGGACAAGCACCCACTCTAGGACTGTGTGATTCGGTAACTGCGGACGGCTTGCGGCCTGTCAACTTACATTTTCATGGGTGCCTTATGCTACCCGTCCGGGTTCCAGTACCGTCAGCTGGTTCTCCGCACTGCCTTTGGCCTAGGTGTCTCCATGTCGGTATCCGAGTTCCAGCAACGTCTGCTGGTCCTTGATAGTGCTTTTGAGCACAGGTACCTCCTGCTTAGTAACCGTGTCCCAGTAACGTCAGCTGGTCCTCGGTTGTGCCATTGGCTCTTTTCCTTCTGCTGCCCCTCCGGATTCCAGCACAGTCAGCTGGTCCTCGTTACTTGCATTGGCTCTTGTACCTTCTGCTACCCGTCCGGGTTCCAGTAACGTCAACTGGTTCTCTGCAGTGCCTTTGGCCTAGGTGCCTCCATGTCGGTATCCGAGTTCCAGCAACATCTGCTGGTCCTTGGTAGTGCTTTTGAGCACAGGTACCTCCTGCTTAGTAACCGTGTCCCAGTAACGTCAGCTGGTCCTCGGTTGTGCCATTGGCTCTTTTCCTTCTGCTGCCCCTCCAGGTTCCAGCACAGTCAGCTGGTCCTCGTTACTTGCATTGGCTCTTGTACCTTCTGCTACCCGTCCGGGTTCCAGTAACGTCAACTGGTTCTCCGCAGTGCCTTTGGCCTAGGTGCCTCCATGTCGGTATCCGAGTTCCAGCAACGTCTGCTGGTCCTTGGTAGTGCTTTTGAGCACAGGTACCTCCTGCTTAGTAACCGTGTCCCAGTAATGTCAGCTGGTCCTCGGTTGTGCCATTGGCTCTTTTCCTTCTGCTGCCCCTCCGGGTTCCAGCAGAGTCAGCTGGTCCTCGTTACTTGCATTGGCTCTTGTACCTTCTGCTACCCGTCCGGGTTCCAGTAACGTCAACTGGTTCTCGGAAGTTAGACGACCCTAAAGACCACCCCGAAGAAGATGGCGACCCCAAGGTCGACGAGCATCAAGACAACCAGCCTGAACACCATCACAAAGAAGAAATATAAGATTACCCAGAAGACGATCACCAACAGGACAAAGAAGGTTAAGACAAACTACAAGATACAGAACAAGAGACAGAAGAACAATAAGCAGAAGATCAAAAAGCAGAAGAACATGAAGTATAAGACCAAAATGAAGAGCAAAATATATGCTCTAAATTATAAGCAGAAGAAGACTAAGCAGTGTATGGGGGTGAGTCCGTTCCTCCTCGTGGTGCCCCTGGAAAATGCCTGCTGCTGCAGGCTAAACTGAACACGGACAAATACTGTTGTAATTTAAATCTTTTGTGACAGCAAGAACGGAAGGATGAAAAATTCATACTTTTACAGATTACAAGTACAGGAATCTCTGTCACAAATAAGAATATGATGAAGAAGATGAAGAGGAAGAAGATGAAGAAGTAGAATATGAAGAAGAATAATAGTTTAATAAGAACAATATGAGTAATGTTAACAAAAAGATGAATAGCAAGAAGTTTAAGAAGAAGATAAAGAAGGTGAAGATGAAGAATAATTTGATGACAAAGATGATGCTGCTGAAGATTATGAAGGTGAAAGTGTGGCAAAAGTTAAAAAGGTCAAGAGCATGGAAGTTGTGAAACATACATATTTGGCAAAATAGAAAAAAGGTTAACAACATTGTCAATTATTTCGTCAATCCGAACGTCTTTAAAAAAAAATATTAATGCTATTCCATTGGATTGGGTTAAACATCTATGCCTTTAATGTCTCCTCAACCTCCCCCAATACATTCTACATTACTCTTTGTTGTTTTCCTTCATGTACAATTAACCTACAAGCCAAGAATGGGTTTTTTTAATTCCGATATTTTGCTCCCATAGACTTACATTGGATTTCCGGTATCAGTATCGGGTATCGCCGATATTTTTGGGTATCGGCGATACCATTCCGATTCCGATACTTTTGGATATCGGAAAGTATCGCTCAACTCTATTCATAAATAATTATCCGGAGTTACAAGCCCTGCTCCATAAGGTGCGAAGACTGTGCTCGCACATCCGTCACTCGCCCGTAGACTCCATTCGCATGCAGAGGCTGCAGCGATCGCTTCACCTCCCCAATCACCGCCTAATCATAGACATTGCAACAAGGTGGAACTCCACCATGCACATGGTTGAAGAGTCTGTGCGAACAGAGGCTGGCTGTAATGCATTTGTGGGAGGATCCACTGGCAGGCAGCTTGAGGGCAGACATGGAGTTGTAGGGTGTGCAGTGGTCAAAGCTGAAAGACCTCTGTAAAGTCCTTCAGTGTTTTGAGGAATGCACAAGGCTGGTAAGCGCAGACGACGCCATCATAAGTATGAGCATCCCACTTATGCATCCGCTCATGCAAACTTTGACTCACATTAAGGATCAGCAGTCTGCAGAGGAGGAGGAGGAGTGAAGCATTCATGACAGTCAGGCATTGTCTGCTCAGGGAACTATCCTGGACGAGGTGGAGGAAGAAGAGGAAGAGGAGGAGGATGAGATGAGGGGGATGATTATTTGGGGAGGATGATGCTTCTCTGGGGGCAAGAGAAAATGTTGGCTTGCCAAGGTCAGGTACAGGGTTTGTGCGTGAATGGAGGGATGTGGATTTGGCAGAAAGTGCTCCTCCACCCACCACTGGCAGTACATCATTGACACCTGAAACATTGGCTCACATGTGTGATTATGTCTTGCGGATCCTAAAAAGGGATCCCCGCAATGCCAAAATTATGAAGGATGACGACTACTGGTTTGCCAGCATCGTCGATCCACGCTCTAAAGGCAAATTACAGAACATCATGCCACAGGAGAACCTAGAGCTAATATTGGCGAACAAACAAGCAACTCTGGTAAACCGTTTGTTAGAGGCATTTCCAGCACACAGCAGCGGTGCAGGTTCTACCACGAGCCGTACTGGGCCAAATGGAAGAGGTGTTCGTGTGCACACAGCCGAAGTGGCATTGGAGACAGGTGTTTCATGACCATGTTGTGGTCTGATTTCTCGAGTACCGCTCACACGACTGTTAATACTGAATCAATTGCAACAGACAGGAGACAACAGTTGTCAACTATGGTTCAAAATTACCTCTCCTCCCCTATCGATGTTCTCCCTCACAATTCATTCCTCTTTGACTACTGGGCCTGTAAACTGGACACCTGGCCTGAATTGGCACAATATGCCTTAAAGGAGCTCGCTTGCCCTGCTGGTAGTGTGCTATCAGAAAGAGTCTTCAGTGCTGCTGGATCAATTCTGACAGAAAGAAAGACCCGGCTGTCGACCCAAAATATAGGTGATCTCACCTTTATTAAAATGAACCATGCCTGGGTTTCAAAGGATTTTGTACCACCTTCCCCTGATGACACATAGGTTGCCAGCAAAATGGCTCGCTTTGTCCCCCTCTTCCTCCGACTTCTCCAATTCCTCCATTTGCAGCTGCTGAACGTCCAGCCTACACCTCAACGTATGCCACTTTTTTTCCACCTCCCTAACTGGGCTTCCCCCCAGGGCCGGCGTCAGCATGTGGCGCACCCGGGCAAGTGCCAGGGCCATAAGCAGGTGGGGGGGCCCTCTCGCCGACAGAGACACCGGCGTACTATGAGGGGCCCTGTGCCTGTTCCCGGTGCCCACGAGTGTGCCCCCCTGCTTGCTCAGGGCCCTAGCACAGGCAATACTACCTTTCCCTGCTCCACCGCTGTGACTCTTCCGCATTTCCTGACAGTGACATTCAGGTCAGAGAGACGCAATGACGTCACGTCTGTGCGCCTTCTGCCTGAACAATCACAGTGCAGAGAGCTGGAAGATAGTGACACTGAGGGATCCAGAGTAGAGCAGTGCCAGCGAGGAGAGGTATTTAATTTTTCTGAATGGTCGGAGCAATATATGGGGAGCATTATTCACTGGAGAATTATATATGTGGCCCATCATACCCTTGAGCATCATAGATAGGGCCCATTATACACTGGAGCATCATCCATGGGGCACATCATATACTGGAGTATCATACGGGGCCAATTATATATGGCGCATCATATGGGGCACATTATACAGTGCCTACAAGTAGTATTCAACCCCCTGCAGATTTAGCTGGTTGACACATGCGGAATTAACTTGGCCTTGTGACATTTGTACTGTAGATCAGCCTGGAAGTGGGAAATGCACTGCAGCATAAATTTTTGTTTTAATTTTTTTTTTTTTTTTAAAAACATTAAAAGTTAATTCAGAGTGTCATTTATTATTCAACCCCTCAAACCACAAGAATTCTGTTTGGTCCCCCCAAAGTATTAAGAAGTAGTTCAGGCACCAAGAATAATGAGCTTCACATGTGTGGATTAATGATCTCTTTTGCCAGCCTTTTCTGACTATTTAAGACCCTCTCAAAACTTGTGAACAGCACTCATACATGGTCAACATGGGAAAGACAAAGGAGCATTCCAAGGCCATCAGAGACAAGATCGTGGAGGGTCACAAGGCTGGCAAGGGGTACAAAACCCTTTCCAAGGAGTTGGCCCTACCTGTCTCCACTGTTGGGAGCATCATCCGTAAGTGGAAGGCTTATGGAACTACTGTTAGCCTTCCACGGCCTGGACAGCCTTTGAAAGTTTCCTCCCGTGCCGAGGCCAGGCTTGTCCGAAGAGTCAAGGCTAACCCAAGGACAACAAGGAAGGAGCTCCGGGAAGATCTCATTGCAGTGGGGACATTGGTTTCAGTCAATACCATAAGTAACGTACTCCACCGCAATGGTCTCCGTTCCAGACGAGCCCGTAAGGTACCTTTACTTTCAAAGCGTCATGTCAAGGCTTGTCTACAGTTTGCTCATGATCACTTGGAGGACTCTGAGACAGACTGGTTCAAGGTTCTATGGTCTTATGAGACCAAGATCAAGATCTTTGGTGCCAACCACACACGTGACGTTTGGAGACTGGATGGCACTGCATATGACCCCAAGAATACCATCCCTACAGTCAAGCATGGTGGTGGCAGCATCATGCTGTGGGGCTGTTTCTCAGCCAAGGGGCCTGGCCATCTGGTCCGCATCCATGGGAGGATGGATAGCACGGCCTACCTGGAGATTTTGGCCAAGAACCTCCGCTCCTCCATCAAGGATCTTAAGATGGGTCATAATTTCATCTTCCAACAAGACAACGACCCAAAGCACAAAGCCAAGAAAACCAAGGCCTGGTTCAAGAGGGAAAAAGTCAAGGTGTTAATCCCTGATTACCCGATGAAAACTTGTGGAAGGAGCTCAAGATTAAAGTCCACATGAGACACCCAAAGAACCTAGATAACTTGGAGAAGATCTGCATGGAGGAGTGGGCCAAGATAACTCCACAGACCTGTGCCGGCCTGATCAGGTCTTATAAAAGACGATTATTAGCTGTAATTGCAAACAAGGGTTATTCCACGAAATATTAAACATAGGGGTTGTATAATAATTGACCCACACTTTTATGTTTAAAATTTATTAAAATTCAACTGAGCAACATAACTTTTTGTTTTGTAAGATTTATGCTTCTGTTAATAAATCCTACTCTCGTTTACAGTTTGAAGGCTCTAACTTATTTGCATCTTATCAAACCAGCTAAATCTGCAGGGGGTTGAATACTATTTGTAGGCACTGTATATGGAGCATCACATGGAGACCATTATATATGGAGCATTATATATTGGGACCATTATATTTGGAGCATTTTATGGGGCTCATCACACACTGGAGCATCATATATGAGGCCCATCATATACTAGAGCATCATATGGGGTTCATTATTTATGGGGCATCATATAGGGCCCTTTGTATATGGAACATCATATGGAGCACATATGGGGCCTATTCTGTAAGGAGCATTATATGGAGCCCATTCTGTATTGAGCAATATATGGGGCTCATTATTCTGCATGGCACACTATGTGGTGCCCATAATACTGTATGCAGGACTATATTGTCCGTTTTTTGATCTATTGTAGAATTTAAAAAAGATATCACTCATGTAATGTAAGAAGTGAAGTATTTGGCATTGTATTATACCTATATTTCTCTGCCATATTGAAGCATCATGAATTGTGGTATGTGTTAAAGGGGCCCACTGAGACTCTTTCGACCGGGGCCCACGAAAACCTGGAGCCAGCCCTGCCCCCCCACAACTTTAGCCAAATATCCCCCAGTTTTCAATGCGTTACTATTATTATTAAGTAAATTAAGGTTGACAAGCTTAAGTAATAAGAATTGATGTCGTTGGCATTGAAATGGGCACTGTAGGTGTGTTTACTGTCCTCCACTCCCTGCCGACTTTTATTCCCCATTGACTTGCATTGGGGTTGGATTTTCGACTCCGACCCGACCGTTTCCGTTAGTCGGCCGACTTCGTTTGACTCGACTTTTGAGAAAGTCGGGTTTCACGAAACCCCACTCGACCCTAAAAAGGCAAAGTCGCTCATCTCTACCATGGAGTGGTGCCTTCATTGCTACTTATCTAGATAGATAGATAGATAGATAGATAGATAGATAGAGATAGATAGATAGATAGATAGATTTTAGCAGGAATGCAAGCAGATTTCACTCTGAAATCCACTTCTAGATTTCAAAGTATGAATATCTCTAATCTCTAGCCACAGTCACACAAATGATCCCCTTCTTGTAGTAATGTGCCCCATCATTATCCCCTTCTTTTATTAATGTGCCCCATCATGATCTCCTTCTTGTAGTAATGTCCCATCATGATCCCCTTCATGCAGAAATGTCCCACCAAGATCCCCTTCATGTAGAAATGTGCCCCATCATGATCCCCTTCATGTAGAAATGTGCCCCATCATGATCTCCTTCATGTAGAAATGTAGAAATTGCCCATTCCACCACCTTCATCATTTCCTCCTCCCCACCACCCCATTATTGCCCTTTTGACCACCCCATAATTGCCTTCTCCATCACCCCATCATGGCCCTCTCCTACACACAGGGGCCGCGGAGCTGAATGATGTCATCCAGCCGTGCCGCTGACGTCCATGTGAGACAGGGAGTAACACGGGTCACTGCAGCTTCGGTACACCACTGATAATGATGCTCTCCATCTCTCCTGTGCGAATGAGTGTCAGAGCGAGGTGCAATATCTCCTTCGTTCCGACACAGCTATCGATCGCGTTAGCAGTTCAAAGCGGCGGTACACTTGCAGATGAGGCGATGCCACGTACCAGCAGAGAGGGCTCTGCATGCCCTCTCTGGCATGTAAGCTATAGGTTCACCATCACTGGATTAGGGGCTGGATAAAGTAGGGTCTGAGCAGAATCCAGACCCTCGTCACCAGACATTACCACCTGGGGTTGAGGTGATCCTGATGAAACTCAGAGGTGCACCCAAAATATACTGTGCTGTCAGGGCAGGAAAAGGAGGAAGGTGACTGAGGGTGAGGAGTGGGAGAACAGAGAGGATGACGATGAGGTTGTAGTTCCCACTAGGTGTGAACCCAGATGCACTCAGTTGAGTAGCTCAGCAGAGGAGGTGGAAGTGGAGGAAGATGAGGAGGTTACGTAGTGGCTTCTATCACAGACACAAAATGACGCAACCATTACAAACACAGCATTCTCAGCCCCAACTGTGGCTGTGGCTAGTTCCAGCACAGGGGCGGCATGGGCAGCCTAGCCTTGGCATTTTTTGAGACTGCAATGGATGACACAACACACTTTATCTGTCAAATTTGCAAAAAAGCCTCAGTATAGGCAAAAATTGCAATAAGTTGACAACGACATGCATGAACCAGCACATGCACAATCAACATGCCTTAGTGTGGGAATCTCAGTGCGCTAAAATACAGAATAGCGGGCCTTGCCAATCACCTGCCATCCCATCAACCTCATCTGCTGCTTCTTCCTCCTCCGTCACCGTGCCAAGTGTTCACTCACAGGTCTCCGGCCACAGAAACTACAACTGTTTACCCACCACAGTCAGGGTGAGTGAGAGCCGGTCAGCTGTTACAGAGGTTTTGTTACATTATCAGTTCAAGATATTGGATGGTAAAGCATTTCCATAAGACTTGCCAATTTTTTAAAATCTTTCCTAGTATATCTTTTTCACAGTCCCATGTGTTGTTATATGTCTTCGCTTAGGCAACTTTGATTTTTCTCAGTGTGTTGGATTCTTTGTAAGATATTGCATCAGTATTTGACAGATTCTCTTTAAACAAGAGCCATTATAGTTTTTCTTCCGTGTTTCAGAAATTGCTTGATAAGAGGATGTCTTTTATCAACATGATTCAAGAGGGCCATCCTCAGTTGCAAGTTCTGAAAATAACCCTGTTCACTAGATAACATTATTGACTACTTGAGCCTAGGAAAAAAATCTTTATATGTCTGCTCTTCACTACTCAGGCACAAAGAAAAAGTCATTGAGCTAGAATATAGTTGTGTTCATCACACAGCTGTTCATACTGAAGGTCAAATATATAAATGTATTGATGAGCACAGAAAAAAAAATCAGTACCTGCCATGCAATTTTGTCTTTTTTGGGATGCTAATGTATATACATGAATTTGCTGGACATGTTTTTTTTTACTTATATTACTGCATAGCAATTTCAGCAGCAGGAAATATTTTTCTAGTGTGATATTTAAAATGTTACAATTAGACATGAGCAATTTTGCCTTCGGGAGGGTCGAGTCGGGTTTCAGTCGGCTCGACTTTTCCAAAAGTCGAGTCGAACAAAGTCGGCAGACTATCGGAAAAGTCGAGTCGGTGTCGAAAACCCGACCCCAATGCAAGTCAATGGGGAATAAAAGTCAGCAGTGAGTGGAGGACAGTAAACACACCTACAGTGCCCATTTCAATGCCAACGACATCAATTCTTATTACTTAAGCTTGTCAACCTTAATTTACTTAATAATAATAGTAATGCATTGAAAACTGGGAGTTATTTGGCTAAAGTTGTGGGGGCGGCAGGGCTGGCTCCAGGTTTTCGTGGACCCCGGGCGAAAGAGTCTCAGTGGGCCCCTTTAACACATACCACAATTCATGATGCTCCGATACGGCAGAGAAATATACGCATAGTACAATGCCAAATACTTCACTTCTTACATTACATGAGTGACATCTATTGTAAATTCCACAATAGCTCAAAAACCGGACAGTATAGTCCTCCATACAGTATTATGGGCACCACATATTGCGCCATACAGAATAATGAGCCCCATATATTGCTCTATACAGAATAATGAGCCCCATATATTGCTCCATACAGAATGGGCTCCATATAATGCTCCATACAGAATAGGCCTCATATGTGCTCCATAGGATGCTCCATATATAAAGGGCCCTGAATGATGCCCCATAAATAATGAACCCCATATGATGCTCTAGTATATGATGGGCCCCATATATGATGTTCCAGTGTATGATGAGCCCATATAATGGTCCTCATATATAATGCTCCATATATAATGGGCTCCATGTGATGCTCCATATATAATGTGCCCCATATGATGCGCTATATATAATGGGCCCCATATGATGCTCCAGTATATGATGTGCCCCATGGATGATGCTCCAGTGTAAGATGGGCCTATGTAATGCTCCATATATAATGGATCTGATCTGATGAGCGCAGGCAACTTCAGCCTAGAACGGCAGTTGACACACCCTTAGCTCTTCTGTGGGTCTTTTCAAGACGAATGGAAGTGAAAGCTTTGAATAAAACAAGATCCTCAACTGTACCAGGGATTCCCAGCCCAGCACTGGCCCAGCCTCAAGCTACTTAGCAGTCGCAATCTGAAAGCACTAGCGACTTCAACCTAGAACTGCAGTTGACACACGCTCAGCTTTTCTCTGGGTCTTTTCAAGACGAATGTAAGGGAAAACTTTGAGTAAAACAAAATCTTCAACTGGACCAGGGATTCCAGGCCATTTTCCCATCCTGATAATGGCCCGGCCTCAAGCTGCTTAATGGCCACAATCTGACGATCGCAGGAACTTCATCCTAGAACGGCAGTTGACACACGCTTAGCTATTCTCTGGGTCTTTTCAAGACGAATGTAATTAAAAACTTTGAATAAAACAAAATCTTCAACTGGACCAGGGATATCTGGCTGGTCTCCCATCCCGTCCTCAATCTGCTCAGTGGTCGTGATGTGACGAGCGCAAGTAACATATGCTTAGATCTTCTCTGGGTCTTTTCAAGACGAATGGAAGTAAAATCTTTGAATAAAACAAGATCCTCAACTGTACCAAAGATTCCCTGCAGGTCTCAAGCTGCTTAGCGGCCACAGTCTGATGAGCACAGGCAACTTCAGTCTAGAACGACATTTGACACACACGTAGCTGTTCTCTGGGTCATTTCAAGATGAATGGAAGCGAAAACTTTGAATAAAACAAAATCCTCAACTGGACCTGGGATTCCCATCCAGTCTTCTATCCTAGGACTGGCACAGCCTCAAGCTGCTTAGCGTCCGCTTTCTGACGAGCACAAATAACTTCAGACTAGAACAGCAGTCGACACATGCTTAGCTCTTCTCTGGGTCTTTTCAAGACGAATGGAAGGGAAAACTTTGAATAAAACAAAAACCCCAACTATACCAGGAATTCACTGCCAGTCTCCCATCCCGGCACTCGCCCAGGGTCAAGCTACCGCGATCTGACGAGCGCAGGGAACTTCAGCCTAGAACCGCAGTTGAAACATGCTTAGATCTTCTCTGGGTCTTTTCAAGACAAATGGAAGAGAAAACTTTCAATAAAACAAAATCCTCGACTGGACCAGGCATTACTGGACTTCACTGGGCCAACAACAAGCTGCTTAGCGGCACAATCTGACGAGCGCTGGCAACTTCAGCCTAGAACTGCAGTTGACACGCTTAGCTCTTCTCTGGGTCTTTTCAAGACAAATGGAAGTGAAAACTTTTTATAAAACAAAATCCTCAACTGGACCAGGGATTCCAGGCCAGTCTCCCATCCTGGGTCCTGTTCTGTTTTCCGCCTTCTCTAGGGGCTTTGTACCCAGATCTGTCTCTGTGCTTGTGCCTTACTTGTTCCGCCCTCCAGGAGGCTGCATATCCTAGACTGTATCATAGTTCCTGTACCTTATCCTGTACCTGACCTTGTCTGCATTCAGTCCTATTTCTGTGTATTGTATCCTTGTCTGTAGCCTTCCTTACCCTGCTGTGTGTATCCTTGTGGCTACTCCTGCTCTGCTCGCCGCACCCTGTGTCTCCGCTTTGCTCTCGGCTCCGCTCCTGCTTTTCTTCCACACTCTTGCAGTTCTGCCTTTTGCTCTGCACTCTTGCGGCTCTGCCTTTTACTCCGCACTCTTGCGGTTCTGCCTTTGGCTTCGCATTCCTGCGGTTCTGCCTTTTGTTCCGCACACCTATGGTTCTGCCTTTTGCTCCGCACTCCTGTGGTTCTAGCTTTTGCTCTGCACTCCAGCGGTTCTGCCTTTTGCTCCACATTCCTTGCGGTTCTGCCTTTGCTGCGCACTTCTTGCGCTTCTGCCTTTGCTCCGCATTCTTTGCGGTGCTGCCATTGCTCCGCACTCCTTGCGGTTCAGCTCGCTGCACTACAACCAGCGACACTATTCTGCTCTCTGCTCCGTAACCTTGCGGTTCCACTCGCCTCCTGTTCCGCTTCTTGCAGTTCTTTATTTGTCCCTGCTCCTCCAGTCTGAACAGCTCCCTACCTGTTCCCATCTGTTCCCATATATCTCTCATTCCAGTCTGTGTCTCTGTTCTTCCGGAACCAACCCCAGCTTCTCCAGTTTGAACAGGTCCCTAACTGTTCCCATATACCACATATGTCTGTCCGTGTTCCTCTCCATACCAAGACTGTTCCGGCCCCTTCTGTGTGTACTGTGCCTGCCTGTGTCTTAGCTGTGCCTGCCTCGCTGCCAGTGCCTCAGCTGTGCCTCGCTGCCAGTGCCTCAGCTGTGCCCGCCTGCCTGCCAGTGTCTCAGCCATGCCAACCTGCCTGTCAGTGTCCCAGCTGTGCCCGCCAGTCTGCCAAGAGTAACAACCATGGCCGCCGTAGTACCGGTGGTGCTTGTCTGTACTCGTCTGCACTTCTCATGCTCTTCTGTTTCCTAGTGGGATCAGCAGCCACAGCCAGATACAACCCAAGAGTGGCACCTGGCAGCTACCTGCTGCACAAGCCTGACCTCACCATTAGAGGCTCCAGTGAACACCAAGGTAGCTGCTTAGTCACGCCCCTTACAGGGTAGTCTGGTTTGTGGCACAGTGAGGCCACACCTCCACACTTGCACCAACCAGTCAGGGTGCGAAAGTTACAGATTGCTCGGGCCATGGTCCCAGATGAGTCCCATGGTCCTTTGCTCTCCGAGCAAGATTAATTTATTTTTGCCGGTATGACCAACCGAATAATTTCTTTACCAGATCTGAAGTTCAGAATTTCTTTGCACCACCCACCATCATAGTCTCTAATGAACTATTTAATGGTCTTGATGCATGCGCTCTTAAAGCCGAACCCCCAGCCGATCCGCCACATTATGATGGGGATCCAAAGCAGTGCCATACATTCTTAGAGCGGTGCTAAGATTCTTCAATTGGCATGCTCCCCATTTTGCCTCTGGTCAGGTAAAAATAGGAATCCTAATGTCCTACCTAGCAGGAGATGCTTTGGAGTGGCTTAACCCTCTCAGGGAAGCAAGGGATCCCATCACCTTGAGTCTTCCGGCTTTCCTGGTCGCCTTCTGCAAAGCCTTCGATATGCCTAGTACAGCGTCTTCTGAAAAGTCTTCTCCCCCAAGCTTCCAGAAATGGACCAGACGAAAGAGATCTGTGGGTAAATCGTCTCATCTGTCCATGACCGTCCATGACTCATCTGTTCCACAGCCTGCCAAGACGGCCTCCCGTGCCATTGACAAGATGTCTAAAAAAATGGGCTGGCCAAGCTGCAGCTGGAGTCTAGTCCTGAGAAGGAACGTCCTGACGTTCTCTGTCCTGTGAATCCTATATTCCAGATCCCTGGGCCAGTAGGAGAGACTACCCTGGGTGAGAGTATCTCCTGTCCATTAAAGTCTATGACTGTTTCTCTGCCTTCTGTGAGCTTTGGTGTTTTCAAGCCGCCAGCCATACAGAGTCGGTGTATGATCTCTGTTCTACAGCTCCAAATCCGGTGAGGGCGTTGTCTGGTGATGGTCGAGCCCTACTCAAGAATAGTTTAGTCCTGCAAGGACAACTACAGCTCCAAGTTGGAGCACTATACACGAAGAAGTCTGTCTTCCATATGCTGTCTGGTATGCCCATGTGTCTTTCTGAGCCAAGAATTCCTTTACCCATTCAGGTCTGGAGACCCAGCAAGGTGCTTTGGTTGAAACAACCAAGTTGCAACAGGTATCTGGTTCCTGTGCATCAGAGTCAGTCAGCAGTACTCGCCTTCTTCCTCTGGTCTGCTTGTCAGCGAGTTTAGGTGTGATGACGTCTTGAATGAAGGGGAAGCGGTGACGTTCTCTCTAAATGGCTCAAAAGACTATACAAATGTTCTGATTCCAGGAGCATCCCTGCCTCTTGATTGTGTCACGTCGCCGTTGGACTCAGTGGCTGGAGTTCCTACCTCGGCCGCTGGGAGGCGCCGGACTCCTTCGGCTGGTGGTGCCGGTGATAGGAGATTGGTATCCTCATATGGTTCCGCTCCTTTGACGCCGGCCTCTGTCGCTGTGCATCGCCATGTTTCTCCTGTGGGTGATGTTGGTGACAGAGAAGGGGTCCCTGCATATGCGTCTGGTGGGCGCAGGCTTCGCTCTTCTGTCAGAGGTGAAGTGGTTGGTGTCAGTCATACATCACCATCTTGCCTGGCTCTGGGGGAGGTCCAGATGAGGTCATCAGGCTGTGAGCCTGTGAGAGGTAGCCATGCCCTTCAAATACCTTGGAGCCTGTCTTGCAGGCCGCCAGATATAGTCTTGGTTTCCCCAGTGTGCTAGTGTTTATTGCTATTTTGACTCTGACTTTTTCGTGGATATTGACCCTTCCTTACCCTGCCAATTTTGTACCTTTGCTGCCCTCCCAGTTTTGACCTTTGGATTTCTGACTACACATTTAGTCTCGCTTTTTATTCCCTTCCTAGCGTCCTTCCTGCTCCGGTCCACTGCTCCTATAGGCAGCTACCCCTTTGGGCTTCGCTGTAATTCCAGATCCCTGTATAGGGTCTCTGGGTTTCTCGGTGCGTACCTGCAGTTCAGACCCGCAGCGGGCGGACGATACAGATTGTCTTCCTCTGGGCAACAGGTTGAAGATGGATCCTGAATGTATGCATTCAGCTCCCATATGGCCGATTGGTGAAGATACCAAGACAGAGCTTTTCTCATCTTCTAACTTGGAAGAGGTGGTCCAGTTTTTTCAGGGTAACGGGCTGAAGATGCTTCCTGAATGTATGCCTTCAGTTTCCATATGGCCGGTTGGTGAAGATACTAAGACAGAAGTTTACTCATCTCTTCTTTCCACCAATCTGGAGGAAGAGGCCCAGGTCATTGAGAAAGTTGACCTTGTCAGGCACCAAGAGACTGGGCGTTCTGTGTTTCCTGATGGCACGCTCACCTCATGTTACCCGAAGGATGTTGTGATGGCCTGGACTGTGTGTGGTCCAATATTTCTTCTGCAGGTCATCCTGGCTTGCTTGAAGAAGAGGGGGTGTAAAGGAGGGTACTGTAACAACTCTGCCAGCATCACTGAATGGCCTTTCATCAACCACCTCCCTCACACACCAACTTACTCACTATTCCGGGCCATGCTGTGAGTTCTGTCTGTTGCTGGTTCCATGCTGTGTGCTGCATGTCTCCTGTCTGCTCTGTGCATGCTTCCTGGTTGTGTGCATAGGGGGTCGGCACTGACACTTCCTGGTTCTTGTAGCGTCAGTGTGCACCTTCCTAAGGTGTCCCCAGCCAATTGTCAAGAAGACTCTGGTACTTAAGGCAGCCCCACCCCTTGAAAGCTGCCTGAGCAATCAATTCTCTCAATCAGTATCTTGCTGCTGAGCTGCCAGGTCCTGTTTTGTTTTCCACCTTCTCACGGGCTTTGTACCCAGATCTGTCTCTGTGCTTGTGCCATACTTGTTCCACCCTTCAGGAGGCTGCATATCCTGGGCTGTATCCTAGTTCCTGTACCCTATCCTGTACCTGACCTTTTCTGTATTCAGTCCTATCTCTGTGTCTCATGTATCCTTGTCCGTAGCCTTCCTTACCCTTCTGTGTGTATCCTTGTGGTTACTCCTGCTCTGCTCGCCGCACCCTGTGGCTCAACTTTGCTCTCGGCTCCGCTCCTTGCATTCCCATCCTGCTTTTGCTCCGCACTCTTGCGGTTCTATCTTTTGCTTCGCACTCTTGCGGTTCTGCCTTTGCTCCACACTCCTTGCGGTTCAGCTTGCTGCACTACAACCAGCGACTCTGTTCTGCTCTCCGCTCCACAACCTTGCGGAAGAACAATTGATTACCGGCAAGGCTGAAGGGAGTTCAGGTCACTTATATCAGACCAATCGGACCCAGCTGAAAGCCATTCAGCAATTGATTCATTACCCTTATCATCCACCGGAGGGAACCCCAGCTCCGAAGTAGCCTCCAACGTGTCCACAACACGTGCGGTTTCCGCTTGCAGGCGTGCGGTTTCGGCCTCTCTCTCTGCCTGCAGAGGTGCGGTTTCCGCTTGCAGGCGTGGGGTATCTGCATCTTGCTCCGCCTGTCTCAGCTTTAGGTGCATCTCTCTTTCTGCAAAGGAGGATCTTGCTTTGACTGCTTCAGCTTCTGCATGGGCGACAGCAGCAAGCTCTGCTAATGACGACCTGCTGGAGCTTGCTTGTGACCTCGTTTTTAGTGAGGATGTGCTGTTTTGAGACATTGTGCGCTTAGCTGCGTATTGCTGAATATATTAGCGGGAAAAAGTCTATGCGCAGCGGCTTCCGCGTGGCTGGAATGATAAAGCGCTTGATGGCGGGCTGCACTCTCGGTACTTGTGACTATATGGCAGCCGCTGCATTATCCGCAGGCAGTGGGGTGTGGGTTCAAGCAGCTCCTTAAGTCGTATTCACTATCGCAGGCGTCTAGCATCTGTTTTACTGTTCTGCCTTCATACACGTTGACACAGTGTGCAATCTAGCATACAGCTAAACCATCATTCTATCTTCCAAATAAGCAGACTGTCCTCTGTAGTCTAACTTGTTTATTGGTGAACAGTATAGAACATGCTCGGTAAAACTATAAAAATACAAATGACATAGATAAGTATTGGGCAATAATCACACAGCTGACACTTTACAATTAACAGGAAAGTGTACAGTATGATGCAACTATAACATGAGAAAACACAGGATTCTAATAACATCTCCTATGCACTGGCTGCTATACAGTTAATAGCCTCCTAAACACTGCACTGCTAGAGAAGATATTGATCTTACCAGATATGCTTTACCAGGATAGCAAACTCAAGTTGGAGAGCTTACAGGAGAGCACATGAACACGTGTATTCCCCGAAGTACACAGAAGAAAATTGAGTTTCTTCTTCCCAGCATACCTTGCTTCAATCCCACAATGAAACATTCTATCTGCTTGTTAAAGGCACAGGCTATAAATTCAGCTGCCACTAGATGGTGGTATAACAAACAAACCAGCACACAATACAAAACATACTGCCCAGTGCTCAGATGGGCAGAACACCAACCCCATTTATAAGGCCAGAAATCCCACTTATTAAACCTGACAGAGCACACCTGTGAAGTGAAAACCATTTCCGGTGACTACCTCTTGAAGCTTATTAAGAGAATGCCAAAAGTGTGCAAAGCAGTCATCAAAGCAAAAGGTGGCTACTTTGAAGAACCTAGAATATAAGACATAATTTTAGTTGTTTCATACTTTTTTGTTAAGTATATAATTCCACATGTGTTAATTCATAGTTTTGATGCCTTCAGTGTGAATTTACAATTTTCATAGTCATGAAAATACAGAAAAATCTTTAAATGAGAAGGTGTGTCCAAACTTTTTGTCTGTACTGTATGTCAGTGTTTAATCAATTTAATAGTTTGTGTTAGGAAAAATTTGGAACTCTAGGGGTTAAATTTAAGGCTATAATCGCGGAAAAAATTGCATGGACTTCAGCTCAATTTTCTCCACGAGAGAGGGAAAGCCAGTGAGCGGGGGCAGATATTAAGAGCCTAGAGAGGGTCCATTGTTTCTGGGTCCCCTGTGGCTACAAAAATCTGGCCCCATCGGGCCTTTTGTATTTGCTTGATTTGCACAGCGTGGTGATGTTTACATTGCTATACATGTGTACAGTGCACAGTCCATGATAAAACATTATTGCCATTTTGGTGGCACATGCCTGATATTCATCAACAGGTCGTTGATTTTCATCCCAAGGCCATGACATGGTCAGGCCATATTTTGAGAATAAAGCAATATATTCAGGCTGTTAGCTACATTTTTGGTGACTGTGCATTTGTTCACATTTAGCGCTGGTGGCCAATCTTTGCACCTTACTTATGATGCCTTATAGGTGTAGCTGCAACTGCAGCACTCTAATTAGTATAGGCCATTGAAATTGCGTGATTTGCACTATGTGTTTAAGTTTACAACATATAAGGTCATCTTCCCGTGGTGTTGTTGATTGAGAGCCCTCAGGGCTTAGCTAGTCCCTTGTATTATATATTGATGTACACCTTTCTATTACATGTCTGTTTTTAATTGTTGTTCAATAAAAGATTGATGTTTTTCTATACCACATGTTTTTGGAGCCTAAATTTTTAAGGTTTCTGCCTAGTGTGATTTTGTCTTTAAAGTTGGTGTTATTTACCCAATATTTATGGGTTATATATATTGGTTGGACAATATTGTGCATAAAACATCTGGCCCCAGCCACCCCAGAAAAGACAGATCTATAAGATGCGCCTTTTCTAGCACTTAGCCTCTCTATTCCCAATGCCTTTAGTGGTGGCTCATGGGTTAATAAGGGGTTAATGTCACCTTGCTATTGAAAGGTGACATTAATCCGGGTTAATAATGGAGAGGTGGCAATAAGACAACTACCCATTATTAATCCTATAGTAGTAAAGGGTTAAAAAAGACACACACACATTAATTAAAAATTATTTTAATGAAATAATTACAGTGTTTGACCAAATATATTATTCTGCTAATCCAACTGATTAATGTTACTCTAGTTCAATACACTATTTTGGGGTAAATATGTAAAAACTACTGGCCACATATTGAAGAGTTTGATATCTCCGTCAAACGCCTCATCTGTGTGCTACAAATTGTAGCATTTCCGGCCTTCATTGCACTGTTTTTGCTGTCTGTTAACCTAGTTCAATACAATATTTTGGGGTAAAAAGTAAAAAAATACTGGCCACTAGAGTTGAGCGAAACAGGTCGGTCAATTTAAAAAAAGACAGACTTTCGCCAAAGTCGGGTTTCGCCGAGCGAAACCCGACCATAGCGTGAGATCGGCCACGTGTTTGGCGACCCGAGCGCCAAAGTCGGTTTTCCCATAATGCTTGAATGGCCTTTTCTCGGCCAATGAGCAAGGACGCAGACTGTGAGCAACGCGATGACATGGGCAGCGGCCAGCACCATCTTAGAGAAGGGCATTGTAGTGATTGGCTTGCTTTGTGTGGCGTCACAGTGCCCATAAAAGCCCTCACCGCCGACCGCCATTTTACTTCTGCCAATCTTAGTATAGGGAGAGGTTGCTGACACTGGTTCTCAGCAGGGAGAGCGTTAGGCAGGAGAAAATCAATAATTCAGTGCTTGTGCTAATAGTGATTAGCTGGACAGTTACTGTGCAGTGACAGTGGAGAATTTTGGTGTGTGCATCAGCGCTGATTCTTAGGCTGCCTGCCAGTGACAGGGGAGGAATTTCTTGTGTGCAGCAGCAGAGCTGATTATTAGGCTGCCTGCCACTGAGAGGGGAGGAATTGCTTGTGTGGAGCAGCATAGCTGATTATTAGGCTGCCTGCCAGTGAGAGGGGAGAAATTTCTTGTATGCAGCAGCAGAGCTGATTATTAGGCTGCATGCCACTGAGAGGGGAGGAATTGCTTGTGTGGAGCAACAGAGCTGATTAGTAGGCTGCCTGCCAGTGAGAGGGGAGGAATTTCTTGTGTGGAGCAACAGAGCTGATTATTAGGCTGCCTGCTATCTGTATTGCTGTGTGTATCCTGCTGTGCAGACTGCTTTTTAACACAGCACCTAAACAGCACTAATACTTTAATTTTTTTCTGCACAGTTACCGAGCGTTCATTTTTTCCCACACTGTATAAAGCTGTACACTCCTCACAGTACGTGTACCGGCTGGTATCATGGACAAATACATGCTGACTATCTGTGTGTGACTCCGGAAATATATACGGAGATTTCAATTTTCCCCAAAACTGTATACAGCTGGTATCTTCTGATACAGTACCGTTTTTCTGCCTTGGTCTGTCTCTATAAGGATGTCTCCTTAAGGATAACTGACTACAGAAATATGTCAGACAGATAACTCCCTGCTACAGATGCTTCATTATTATTATTACTATGCTTCTTCATTATTACTATGATTCTGACAATCGCTCTGCTTCATCCTCAGGTATGTCTAATGACTGCTGCAATAATATAACCCATCTTCCCGATCCAATCATCCTGCATTCTCTGCTACCTGGTATGTCTAATGACTGCTGCAATAATATAACCCATCTTTCTGATCCCAAACACCTGCATCCTCTGCTACTCTTGGTATGTCTAATGACTGCTGCAATAATATAACCCATCTTTCCTGATCCCAATCATCCTGCATCTCTCTGCTACTCTTGGTATGTGTAATGACTGCTGCAATAATATAACCCATCTTTCCTGATCCCAATCATCCTGCATCTCTCTGCTACTCTTGGTATGTCTAATGACTGCTGCAATAATATAACCCATCTTTCGGGTTCCCAATCATCCTGCATCTCTCTGCTACTCTTGGTATGTCTAATGACTGCTGCAATAATATAACCCATCTTTCCTGATCCCAATCATCCTGCATCTCTCTGCTACTCTTGGTATGTCTAATGACTGCTGCAATAATATAACCCATCTTTCCTGATCCCAATCATCCTGCATCTCTCTGCTACTCTTGGTATGTCTAATGACTGCTGCAATAATATAACCCACCTTTCCTGATCCCAATCATCCTGCATCTCTCTGCTACTCTTGGTATGTCTAATGACTGCTGCAATAATATAACCCATCTTTCCTGATCCCAATCATCCTGCATCTCGCTGCTACTCTTGGTATGTCTAATGACTGCTGCAATAATATACCATCTTCCTGATCCCAATCATCCTCTTCGCTGCTACTCTGGAATTCTAATGACTGCTGCAATATATACCCATCTTTCGTTCCATCATCCTGCATCTCTCTGCTATCTTGGTATGTCTAATGACTGCTGCAATAATATAACCCATCTTTCCTGATCCCAATCATCCTGCATCTCCTGCTACTCTTGGTATGTCTAATGACTGCTGCAATAATATAACCCATCTTTCCTGATCCCAATCATCCTGCATCTCGCTGCTACTCTTGGTATGTCTAATGACTGCTGCAATAATATAACCCATCTTTCGGGTTCCCAATCATCCTGCATCTCTCTGCTACTCTTGGTATGTCTAATGACTGCTGCAATAATATAACCCATCTTTCCTGATCCCAATCATCCTGCATCTCTCTGCTACTCTTGGTATGTCTAATGACTGCTGCAATAATATAACCCATCTTCTCATTCCCAATCATCCTGCATCTCTCTGCTACTCTTGGTATGTCTAATGACTACTGGAATACCTTATTTCATAGATGCTAACAGTCACTTGGCCTTTTCTGTCCATTTGGCTCTATTTCCCTTGTATTTTGTCTTCTGACTTCTAATTAATCCCCTCCTGTGTCTGTAACCAATCTGCCTGCTGGCCCTCCCTCCTGATCACACCTGACCTGTTTCATGTGCTGTTAACTTGTTATAAATTCAGACTCATAGGTCTGTCTGGACCTTGGTGTGTCTCTATAAGGATGTCTCTTTAAGGATAACTGACTACAGAAATATGTCAGAAATGAGTCAGAAGTGAACAGAAGGTACGACTAACTTTTGTTATTAAATGTACTATATTTCTTCCTCTTTCCTCCACACTTAACTCCCACCATGCTGACTTATGCTCTACCAGTTTTGCCTCCATTAATCCTCACTCTCCTTCACTATCTGCAAACTCTAGCACCCGCTAACCTACTACTAATCTCTGCTTCCTTCTTGTCTCCACACCTAACCTCCTCCGCTGACCTGCTCCTCAACCTCAGATCTCTCCTAATAAGACACAAAACAAGCTGCCCACTGTCCTTCTCCCACATACTTTGTCTCTCTCTGCTTCTCCTCACTGATAGTGACATATCTCCCAATCCTGGACCCCCACAGCTCATACCTCCCATTATTACCCCTTCCTATCGTTCCCAACCCAATATTAACACCTGAAATCTTTCCAACCTCAAATCCGTGCCCTTGACGCCCACCACTCAGATCCCTTTCTCTGGAGCACTTGGAATGCCCGCTCTGTCTGCAATAAACTCCATGTGATTCACGACCTCTTTACCTCTCATAATTTTACCTTCCTTGGCCTCACTGAAACATGGCTCACACCCTCTGACACCGCCTCCCCTGCTGCGCTATGTTACGGCAGCCTCCACTTCACCCACACTCTCCACCCCGGCAACAGACATGCTGGAGGTGTGGGCCTTCTCCTTTCTTCTAACTGTATTTTTAACCTAATCCCACCTCTTCCTTCCCTTTTCCTCCCCTCTTTTGAACTCCACTCTGTCCGCATCTACTCTCCCTCCAACCTCCAAGTGGCCGTCATATACCAACCTCCGGGCCCGACCACTGCCTTTATTGACCAATCCTCCACTTTCTCTCTGCTGACATCCCCACCATCATCATGGATGACTTCAACATCCCCATTGACACCCACCAGTCGGCAGCCTCTAAACTCCTATCCCTTACATCATCTTTTGGACTTACCCAGTGGTCCTACTCAGCCACGCACACAGACGGGCACACACTCGACCTGGTCTTCACCCGTCTCTGCTCCCTATCTAACTTCACAACCTCCCCTCTCCCCCTATCTGACCACCATCTACTCACTTTCTCATCCCTGTCCTCCTCACCTGTCACCCATGTCCAGCAACATGCGCACCCCCGCAGAAACCTTGCTCAACTAGACACCCACAAACTCTCTGACTCTATTCTACCACTGGCATCCATATCCTCACTCCACGACACAGACACTGCCACTAGTTTCTACAATGCCACTCTTGCAACAGCCATCGACTCAGTCGCCCCTGTCACGCATAACAGATTGCGAAAAATCTATAGACAACCCTGGGCACAATAACACCACAAAAAAGCTTCGGCAAGCATCCAGAATTGCTGAACGGCGCTGGAAGAAAACGCATTCACAAGACGACTTCACTGCACTCAAACAAGCAACACTTGCATTCAAATCAGCTCTCACATCTGCTAAATAGGCCTACTTTACATCCCTTGTATCTTCCTTATCCCACAACCCCAAACAATTGTTCAATACTTTTAACTCCCTCCTCCACCCACCCCTGCCCCCTCCTACATCCCTTATCCTTGCTGAGGACTTTGCCATGCACTTCAAAAACAAGATAGACCAAACACGGCAAGTCTTTATTATTCAACCACCACAACCCCTTTGTATATCTGACCAATGCCCAAACCCCAAAACCACCTTACCCAACATCACGGAAGGGGAGCTTGCTCATCTTCTCTCCAAATCACACCTCACCACTTGTGCACTCGACACCATCCCATCCCACCTCCTCCCCAACCTCGCCACCACTCTTATGCCATCACTAACCCACCTCTTCAATATATCACTAACTTCTGGTAACTTCCCTTCTGCTTTCAAACATGCCACAATCACGCCTATCCTCAAAAAGCCAATCCTCGACCCAACCGCTGTGTCTAGCTATCGACCAATATCGCTGGTCCCACTCGCTTCCAAACTCCTGGAGCTGCACGTCCACGCTGAACTTTCCTCCCATCTCTCATTTAACTAGCTCTTTGACAACCTACAATCTGGTTTCCGCCCATATCATTCCACTGAAACAGCCCTGACCAAAATTACTAACGACCTACTCACAGCCAAAGCTAACGGACAATACTCTATGCTTCTCCTTCTTGACCTGTCCTCTGCTTTCGACACAGTTGACCACTGCCTTCTACTACAGATTCTCTCCTTCTTTGGCATCAAGGACCTTGCCCTATCCTGGATCTCCTAATACCTTTCCAACCGCACATTCAGCGTCTCCCACTCCCACACTACCTCCTCATCCCATCCTCTCTCTGTTGGAGTCCCCCAAGGCTCGGTTCTAGGACCCCTACTCTTCTCAATCTATACACTTGGCCTGGGGCAACTCATAAAGTCCCACGGATTCCAGTACCACCTTTATGCTGATGACACTCAGATCTACCTCTCTGGCCCAGACATCACCTCTCTGCTGTCCAGAATCCCTGAGTGTCTATCAGCTATAACCTCCTTCTTCACCTCCCGCTTCCTCAAACTCAATGTGGACAAATCTGAACTCATCATCTTTCCCCCATCTCACAGATCTTCTTTACCTGACCTATCTATAACAATTGACAACACCACGCTTTCCCCCGTACGGAGGTCCGCTGCCTCGGAGTAACCCTTGACTCTGCCCTGTCCTTCAAACCACACATCCAAGCTCTTTCTACCTCCTGTCGCCTCCAGCTCAAAAATATTTCCAGAATCCGTCCCTTCCTCAACCCTCAATCTACTAAAATGCTTGTGCATGCCCTCATCATCTCCCGCCTCGACTACTGCAACATCCTTTTCTCTGGCCTCCCTGCTAACACCCTCGCACCTCTCCAGTCCATCCTTAACTCTGCTGCCCGACTAATTAATCTCTCTCCTCGCTACTCCTCCGCATCTCCCCTCTGCAAATTTCTTCACTGGCTCCCATTCCCTAATCGAATCCAATTCAAATTACAAATACTGACCTACAAGGCCATCTATAACTTGTCTCCTCCATATATCTCTGAACTAATCTCCCGATACCTTCCCTCACGTAATCTCCGGTCCTCCCAAGCCCTTTCTTCTTTCCTCCACACTTATTCGCTCCTCACCCAACCGCCTCCAAGACTTCTCCCGAATATCTCCCATCCTCTGGAATTCTTTGCCCCAACACGTCCGACTATCAACCACTCTCGGGTCCTTCAGACGTAACCTGAAAACCCATCTCTTCAGGAAAGTGTTATGAATGTTTTAGAAATGAATTCTGAGCAGAAGCTCCCTCTGGTGGTTACAAACAGTACTGAACCATTCAATGAGGATTGGCAATCAGGAATTACAGACTGGCTGGATATAAGAGAGGTTTCCCCCCATCATGGTTGCCGGTGATCAATTGTTCTTGTCTCAACGTTGTTTCCTGGTTCACTTGGAAGCTTGCTGAGTCTTGCCTCTTCTCCTGCTCTCAGATAAGATATTTTCTGTTTTTTTTTTTTGTGCTTGCCATTTGCATTTTTCTCTGCATTTCTGTGAGGTTGGCCAGGTTCCCCTCCCCGGGGGGCTTGGGCTCCTCTCGGTTCCTCTGGAGCCACTGTTGTTTGTTCATTTGCCTTTTCCAGTTTTTCTGTGGCTGTGGCTTAGTTTTGTTACACCAGAGAACTAATTTAGGTGGTAGAGGTCGTGTGATCTCAGGTGTTTTTGCAATTAGTAGCGTTGGCTTTTTTTAGGGTTTTTTGGAATTGCAGTAAGTATCCTTCCTATCCTTTTCTGTCTAGGCAGATTGGGCCCCAGCGTTTACTCATACTATTTTCTGTCTGTGTCTGTATTTCCTCTTGTCTAACCGCCATTACATGTTTGGGGGCTTCCTATGTTCTTTGGGGATCTGCTCCAGCTTTGGCAGCCCTTTTTCGGAAGGGTCTGTCAGAGAATGTAAAAGATGTTATGGTGGGTTTCCCTGCTCCCTCTGGTCTCAATGATTCTATGTCATTGGCGATTCAAATTGACAGACGTTTGCGTGAGCGTAGAGGTATGCGTGGAATGGTATTGCCTTGTGAACCAGCTTCTGAACCCATGCAGTGTGATAGAGTGGCTTCTGGGGCACAGCGTAATGAGTTTCAAAAACTCAATGGGTTATGTTTCTACTGTGGTGATTCCTCTCATGCTATTTCAGTCTGCCCTAAGCAGGGAAGACGTTTTGCACGCTCAGTTGTCTTGGGTAGTGTTCAGACTAAATTTCTGTTGACTGTTACCCTGATTTGCTCCCTGTCCACATTTTCTGCTCAGGCTTTTGTTGA
Source organism: Oophaga sylvatica (assembly GCA_033576555.1). Taxonomy (NCBI): domain Eukaryota; kingdom Metazoa; phylum Chordata; class Amphibia; order Anura; family Dendrobatidae; genus Oophaga; species Oophaga sylvatica. The sequence continues at coordinate 40,940 of JARQOD010004959.1, forward strand.
TTCGGGAGCAGCTATTAACCTGATGGATTTTGATTTTGCTAAACGTTGTGGGTTTCCCTTGATACCCCTACGGAAGTCTATTCCCCTACTGGGGATTGAATCTACCCTTTGGCTGAGAATAAACCCCAGTTCTCTACTCAGGTGATAATGAGGGTTGAACCTGATCATCAGGAGAGTTGCAAATTATTGGTGATGTATAATCTGCATGACATTATTGTACTAGGTTTCCCTTGGTTGCAGTCTCATAATCCTGTTTTGGATTGGAAATCTGTGTCTGTAATCAGTTGGGGCTGCCAATGTGTTAATGCCAACACTCCTGTTTTTTCTGCCTCTCCCCAGGCTCAAGATGTGCCTGACTTTTTGACTGATTTTTCTGATGTGTTTAGCGAAAGTAAATCTGCATCCTTGCCCCCCCATAGGAGCTATGAATGCGCTATTGAATTAGTGTCTGGTAGTAAATTCCATAGAGGTCGCCTTTTTAACTTTTCTGTACCTGAACATGACGCTATGCGGTCTTATATCAAGGAGTCATTGGAGAAGGGTCATATCAGACCATCCTCTTCACTATTGGGTGCTGTTTTTTTCTTTGTGGCCAAAAAGGATGGTTTATTAAGGCCGTGTATTGATTATCGTCTCTTGAACAATATCACTGTGAAATATCAATATCCGTTACCCTTGATTTCTGACCTGTTTTCCAGGGTGAAAAGTGCTAGTTGGTTTACCAAGCTTGACCTCAGGGGGCGTATAACCTTATTCGCATTAAGCACGGGGATGAATGGAAGACGGCGTTTAATACCCCAGAGGGGCATTTTGAGTACCTAGTGATGCCCTTTGGGCTCACTAATGCTCCTTCCGTCTTCCAGTCCTTCATGAATGACATTTTCAGGGATTTTGTGGATAAATTTCTGATTGTTTATTTGGATGATATCTTGATTTTTTCCAATGACTGGGACTCTCATGTGAAACATGTTCGGACTGTGTTCCAGATTTTGAGAGAGAATGCTCTGTATGTGAAGGGGTCAAAGTGTCTTTATGGCGTACAGAGGATCTCATTTCTGGGATTCATTTTGTCTCCATCTGTTATTGAAATGGACCCGGTCAAGGTTCAGGCCATCTGTGATTGGGTCCAACCTACTTCATTAAAGGCTCTTCAGAGATTCTTGGGTTTTGCCAATTTTTATCGTAAATTTATTGGTAATTTCTCTGTTATTGTTAAACCATTGACTGATTTGACCAAAAAGGGTTCTGATGTGGTGAATTGGCCTCCTGAGGCAGTCTCTGCGTTTCAGGAACTTAAACAGAGATTCACTTCTGCTCCTGTTCTACGGCAGCTTGATGTTTCTCTGCCATTTCAGGTGGAGGTTGATGCCTCTGAAATTGGGGCAGGTGCCGTTTTGTCCCAAAGAGATCCTGAGACCTCTAAAAGTAACCCTTGTGCTTTTTTCTCTCGAAAATTTTCTCCAACTGAACGTAATTATGACGTGGGTAATCGGGAGTTATTGGCCATGAAGTAGGCTTTTGAAGAGTGGAGACATTGGCTGGAGGGAGCCAAACATCAGGTGGTGGTCCTCATGGACCATAAGAATTTGGTTTATCTGGAATCAGCCAAGCAACTTAATCCTAGACAGGCCAGGTGGGCCTTGTTTTTCACACGTTTTAATTTTGTGGTTTCCTTTCTTCCTGGCACTAAGAATGTTAAGGCGGATGCCCTCTCGAGGAGTTTCCTTGCGGACTCTCCTGAGTTATCTGATCCTGCTGTTATTTTGAAAGAGGGTGTAGTTCTTTCCGCCATCTCGCCCAATTTGAGACTGGCTCTGGAGGGGTGTCAGGAGGATAAACCCGAGCGCTGCCCTGTTGGGAAATTGTTTGTCCCAGACCAGTGGAAGAAGAGTGTGATGTCTGAGATTCATTGTTCCGCGTTGGCCGGTCATCCCGGAATTTTTGGTACCAGAGACTTGGTGAGTCGGTCCTTTTGGTGGCCTACTTTGTCTCATGACGTCAGGGAGTTTGTGCAGTCCTGTGGGACTTGCTCTCGCTTCAAGCCTTGCTCTCGCTCTAGTGGTTTGTTGATGCCATTGCCTGTGCCCAAGAGACCATGGACCCATATTTCTATGGATTTTATTTCCGACTCCTGTTTCTCAGAGAATGACCATTATCTGGGTGATTTGTGATAGGCTTTCAAGATGATACATCTTGTGCCATTACCTAAGTTGCCTTCCTCCTCCGAATTGGTGCCTTTGTTCCTTCAGCACGTGGTTCGGTTACACGGCATTCCTGAGAACATTGTGTCTGACAGAGGAGTCCAGTTTGTTTCCAGATTTTGGAGGACTTTTTGTTCTAAACTTGGTGTTCAATTGTCTTTCTCCTCTGCTTTTCATCCTCAGACCAATGGACAAACTGAGAGAACAACCAGACATTGGAGACTTATCTGAGATGCTTTGTGTCTGCTGATCAAGATGACTGGGTCTCTTTTTTGCCTTTGGCTGAGTTTGCTCTTAATAATAGGGCAAGCTCTGCCGCTTTGATGTCTCCATTTTTCTGCAATTTTGGGTTTCACCCTCGATTTTCTTCGGGACAGACGGAGGCTTCTGTCTGTCCGGGTGTTGACTCTGTTGTGGAGCGTATGCAGCAGATTTGGGACCAGGTAGTGGTGAGTTTGTCCCTCTCTCAGGAGAAGGCCCAGCGGTTTGCCAACCGGCATAGGACTGATGGTCCTCGGTTTAAAGTGGGGGACTTGGTCTGGTTGTCCTCAAGAAATATCCCTATAAGAGTTGCATCTCCTAAGTTTAAGCCTAGGTTCATTGGACCTTATAAGATCATGGAGATTCTTAATCCTGTTTCCTTTCGTTTACTTCTTCCAGGGACATTTAAGATCCATAACGTGTTCCACAAGTCTTTATTGAAGAGGTTTGTCGAGCCAGTGATTCCTATGGCTGCGCCCCCTGACCCTGTTTTGGTTGAGGGCAATCTGGAGTATGTGGTTGAGAAAATATTGGATTCTCGTTTTTCTATGCTAGGAGACTGATCCGTGCGTATCACAGAGCTCATCCTGACCGACCTGGTTGCACAAATGAGGGTTCGGAGACCCCTCCTCAAGGGGGGGGTACTGTTATGAATGTTTTAGAAATGAATTCTGAGCAGAAGCTCCCTCTGGTGGTTACAAACAGTACTGAACCATTCAATGAGGATTGGCAATCAGGAATTACAGACTGGCTGGATATAAGGGAGGTTTCCCCCATCATGGTTGCCCGGTGATCAATTGTTCTTGTCTCAACGTTGTTTCCTGGTTCACTTGGAAGCTTGCTGAGTCTTGCCTCTTCTCCTGCTCTCAGATAAGATATTTTCTGTTTTTTTTTTGTGCTTGCCATTTGCATTTTTCTCTGCATTTCTGTGAGGTTGGCCAGGTTCCCCTCCCGGGGGGCTTGGGCTCCTCTCGGTTCCTCTGGAGCCACTGTTGTTTGTTCATTTGCCTTTTCCAGTTTTTTCTGTGGCTGCGGCTTAGTTTTGTTACACCAGAGAACTAATTTAGGTGGTAGAGGTCGTGTGATCTCAGGTGTTTTTGCAATTAGTAGCGTTGGCTTTTTTTAGGGTTTTTTGGAATTGCAGTAAGTATCCTTCCTATCCTTTTCTGTCTAGGCAGATTGGGCCCCAGAGTTTGCTCATACTATTTTCTGTCAGTGTCTGTATTTCCTCTTGTCTAACCGCCATTACATGTTTGGGGGCTTCCTATGTTCTTTGGGGATCTGCTCCGGGGCAGATAGCTTTCCTCTTTCTATCTTTAGGTGTAGTTAGCCTCTCAGGCTGTGACGAGGCGTCTAGGACCAACGTAGGAACGCTCCACGGCTGCCTTTAGTTGTGGTGGTTAGTCAGGGTACTGCAATCCAGTAGATTCCAACCTCTCTGGTGTATTGCCGTTTTTGCCTGCTCTCCTCAGCTACCAAAACATAACAGGAAAGCTTACAGCCTGCAATGACCCCGCTGCCTCCTCACCACTACCGGAGCTAACGCCTCACCAACAACGGAGCTGCTGCAACCCTCAACCTATTGTCTCCTGCCCCACAATCCTGTAGAATGTAAGCCCGAAAGGGCAGGGTCCTCTCCCCTCTGTATCAGTCTGTCATTGTTAGTTTACTGTAAGTGATACCTGTAATCTGTATGTAACCCTTCTCATGTACAGCACCATGGAATCAATGGCGCTATAGAAATAAATAATAATAATAATTGTGTATTACTGTCAAATCCATACTGAGAGAGCGTCTGTGTGTGACTCCTCAAATGTTTACAGAGATTTAAAGTTACCCCAACACTGTATACACCTGTACGCTGATACAGTACACTTTTTCTGCTTTTCATATTCTGGTGTGTAATCCATACTGAGCCTGTGAGCATGTGTGTTACTCCTGAATAGTGTTGAGCATTCCGATACCGCAAGTATCGGGTATCGGCCGATATTCGCGTTATCGGAATTCCGATACTTAATTCCGATACTTTTTCAATATCGTATACCGGAATCGGAAGTTCCCATAATTCTTTGAGAGGCAATGTGATGTTAGTCAGCCAATGATGAATCTTATGAAGTGTGGGCACATCCTGTAATGCTGCGGTCATCTTAACTAATGGCATGGCTGTGATTGGCTGCTGAAATGATGTCAGAATGCACTATAAAAGGCGCCGCAGCCATTTTAGCGTCACTGTGCTGTGAACTCAGTTAGGGACAGAACGCTACTCTGCTCACTCTGAGGGACAGTTAGAGATTGCGATTTTGTGTACTGTGCTTTAGGCAGGCTAGTTTACCAACAGGTCCTGCCCACATCCTTCTTCCTAGTGAGGATTCAACATCATCAGCCGGCGTTCTGATCTGGCCACGGAGGCCAGAGATCACCGGCTTTCATCAACGGATGTAAGTTTCGTCTGCGGGCCATAGGAGGCTGAAGTCGGACTTTCTACTGCAAGTGACCCATCGGGGTTGTCAGCAGGCCAGAGGAGGCTGAAATTGGACTTTCTATTGCAAGTGACCCATCGGGGTTGTCAGGTAAAACCTGTGCAAACAGGACTATTTTCTCCACAGTGCACCACTAATACTCATTCATCTGAGCTGTCACCGGCGGGACAGTGTCAATTTCTTCTGACCTTTCTGCATAAAAGGTTTTTTAGGATTTCTGCAGCGTTTTTTCTGCTCCATCGTTAAAAGAGGACCTCTTTTACTTTTTCAGGGTTTGTCCATATTAATACCCATATGAATAAATACCTTATGCGTATTATGACTATTTAGTCCTTTGGTTTGGGGTTTTACTACATATAGACTACAGGCTTTTCTCATCACCTTTTTCTCACGGGTCTTAGTGCAATATTTATTTATTACTGTATTATTACATCTGCATCTCAAACTGTTCTACAGAGTGCGTCTGAATTTATGTATTGTTTTCCATTTGACACATGCATATTCCTATTTTTCTACAGATCCTTTTGTGTCTTGTAGTTTTTATGTGCGCAAACTATTTTTATTTTCAATTATAGAGGGCCATGTTATTGACTTTGCATTGACGTGTAAAAGATTTATGTTGTGCCACTGGCTATATGTATTCTAAAGGTGTACCCAGTCTCAACAGATCATTAGTCTGATTGTTCTTTGATTCTCCTAAATGTGAATTTGTCTGATTTGGTGTCAAACTTGACTTTGTCCCTATTTTTGTTTTGCCATGTGACCCAATGATTATACAAATCTATATAGGGTTTGGCATCATCAAAAGTAACAGAATATTAGCATGCATGCATATTTAGGATATAAAGAGAAGTATCTTGTTGTGCCAGAGTGTTCCTAACTCCTGAATGGATATAAAACAATATGGTCTACGGATCAGGTAAAATCGAGGGTCCGCATGTCTATATTTTATACAATTTGAGTGGGCAAGGGTGGGATTTAGAGATTAGCCCATTCATGAAAGTTTTGGGAGCTGAGAACCTTCAGGAGTTGTTAACCATGCTTTGAGGTCGATTGAATGCCATGTCACTCAGGCAGCCAATCACTGCTGTCAAGCGCAATGGAAAGCAACACACGGTTGGTCCTGTGGCCAGCAGCACAGGAGGGGTAAGGGTTAAAACATGAATATATTAGATTATGTTTTACTATTTGGAGCAAGTTTGAAGTTTTCTTTAAGGATTGGAAAACCACCTTCAGTTAGGAATCGGATAAATCAAACAGGGCACAATATGGAATAATGTGCGTTGCTATACACAGTAACTTACAAACGTGGTTCTCTCTGGCATCTATGTACATGGGCAAGTATTACTCTAATTTGGGTCTAATGTGTAGTTTATTGGGTGCAATATAGGCTCATTGTAGGACTGCAAACACACAATTTGGTTCTTTGCAGGTAGAATATGGTACTTTATGCAAAGTATATGGCTGTGTGCAGGCACAGAATCGCACTGTCCTATGAAAACAAACTATGGGACTATTGTGGCATGGTTATGGCGGTCTCTGGCCACTGTTTAGCATAATATAGTACTATATGGACATTGGACAACAACAACTTTTTAATGTGCTGGTATTGTTGTGGTTACAATTAAAGAAATATTCTCAATTTGTCTCTGGAGCAGGTCAGAGCTATGTTGCTCTTTACTTCTTTGTTTCTGATAGGATAGGCTGAGTTATAGTATTAGTAGAACTATAAAGTTCTGCTGTAACACATTCAGCTATTAGTGATTTGTTTTATAATGTACACTGCTATCACTGTATTTACGGTACATATAGAGATAATAGCACTTGAACAAGCACATAGCTCAGGATAGTCAGAGCTGTGATTAGGAGAACTGCTCTTGGAGAAGCTAGTGCTATAGATTGGTGATTTTGCAAGTAGAGATGGGCGAACCCGAACAGTAAAGTTCGGCATCCAGACCGAACACCTATGACCTATGACCTATGACCCGACATGAAATGACACTTGGTGTACATAGGGTTAACCATGTCTTTTCATGTCCTTTGCTATCTAATTTGCACAAACAATTAAATCAGACTATGTGTGCAAAATTTCACACCTGTAGGGGTTAATTAAAGGTGTAAATTCGTAGCAAAAAAGTCAGGTTTTTTTACAACGAATTTACACCTTTAATTAACCCCTACAGGTGTGAAATTTTGCACACATAGACTAATTTAATTGTTTGTGCAAATCAGATAGCAAAACGACATGAAAAGACATGGTTAACCCTATGTACACCAAGTGTCATTTCATGTCGGGTGCTTCTGTCTTTTCACTGAAGCCACCTTTACCGGCATTGAATCAGAGGATATTTTACTATGTAGAAGTGTATAAACTATACATATATGTATATATATGTCTCATGACATGTGTATATATATATATATATGTATTCTATGTGTGTATATTTAGTGTTCACAAGGAAGAATGGGGTTTTTTTAGTTGCGATATTTTGTTCCCATAGACTTACATGGGACTTCCGGTATCGGTATCGGGTATCGCCGATATTTTAGTGATATCGGCGATACCATTCCGATTCCGATACTTTAGGATATCGGAAAGTATCGCTCAACTCTACTCCTGAAATATATACAGAGATTTCAAATTACCCCAACACTGTATACAGCTGTATGCTACTGATACAGTACACTTTTTCTCCTTTTCATATTCTGGTGTTATCCCTACTGAGCCTGTAACCGTGGGTGTTACTCCTGAAATATATACGGAGATTTATAATTACCTCAAACTGTATACAGCTGTGCGCTACTGATACAGTACACTTTTTCTCATTTTCATATTCTGGTGTTATCCCTACTGAGCCTGTGACCGTGTGTGTTACTCCTGAAATATATACGGAGATTTAAAATTACCCCAACACTGTATACAGCTGTATGCTACTTATACAGTACACTTTTTCTTATTTTCATATTCTGGTGTTATCCCTACTGAGCCTGTGACCGTGTGTGAAACTCCTGAAATATATACGGAAATTTAAAATTAACCCATCACTGTATATGACTGTACGCTTCTGATACAGTACACTTTTTTGTTTTTTATATTCTGGTGTAATCATACTGAGCCTGTGAGAGTCTGTGTCTGTTACTTCGCAAATATATACGGAGATTAAAATGTTTCACCTTCACCGAATACAGCTGTCCGCTTCTGATACAGTACCATATATCTGCTGGTATTTTGGGTCCATTTCCACAAACATGAGGAAGTATGGTGGAAGAGGCCGCGGACGTGGTAGTGGGGGGCCACCTGGTACTGATGGTGGTGGTGCATCTGCTGGTAGAGCCAAAGCACAATAGCACCTAAGGCAGAAGGTGTTGAGCCTGCGTCATCGTCTGGCTCCAGAAGGCCTGGAAGGCTCCCTTTTCTGGGATTACGTAAAACCGCTTTTAAAGCCTGAGCATCAGGAACATGTTTTGGCTTACATTGCCGAAACAGCCTCCAGCTCTATCGCCTCCTCTTCTGAAGTTTAAAGCTCCAAGCACTGAGTCGTCAGTGCAGGCTTCTGGTCAGGAACAACCCCTTTCCTTGCATCCTTCACCCCCACCAAAAGTGAAGGATACGGAAGGCCACACTTCAGATTACTCCATGGAGCTCTTTCACATACTAAGCCTGGGATTATCAAGTCAAATCCTGAATTCCTCAGTCAAAGATGAATTTGACATGGAGTGCACTGATGCACAGCCATTGCTAGATGATTGTGCTGGTACATTCAATCAGAGCACTCCATTGCCCTCGCAGCGTACTGAGCCAGAATGTGACCCTGATGAAACTCAGGTTCCCCTTCCCGCATACAATACCACCTTACACGGTGACACAGAGGAAGGTGCAGATGAAATTGAAGAGGAGGTGATGGATGACCCAGCTGTTGACCCGGATTGGCATCCATTGGGGGAAGAGGGTGCCGCTGGAATAGCTCAGAAGGGAGAAAGGTCCGCATAGGCTCGACTTTGCGCAGCGGTTATTGCGGTAAGCGCCCCAAAAAGGTGTTAAAAACAAAAAGGTTCCCAGGGCGCTTGGCCACTGGTCAATTAGAACAGATGAACCCTGAAATTTATACCATAGTTGGAGAGCAGTGTGGCCTTTTTTTGCCAAAAGCCCTATTGATAGGCAAGGTTTATTGTACCCGAAGGGGCAAAGGACCTTTCCCGAGGGAAAAATCCAAAAAATTTGATCCAGTTGCTGCTTAAAATTTTAATAAACATCACTTGCGCGGGGAAGCTATAAAACCTAAAAACCCCCCCAGGGCCGGGTAAAGCACCTGGCGCACCCAGGCAAGTCCCGGTTCCCCTGACCAGGGGGGGGGCCCCGCTCTTGGGCGAGGCACAGGCGGGGGCCCCCTCATAGTACAAAATGTGTCTCTGACGGTGGGAGGGCCCCCTCGCCGTAGAACACCGGCGTACTATGTGGGCCGTCCCGTGCCGGCCCATGGTGCCCCCCCCTTTTCAAGGCCCAGCACTTCAATATAACCTCTCCCTGCTCCACCGCTGTGCGTTTTGCGTTTTGACAGTGAATTCGGTTTGAGAGCGCGATGACTTAAGTCTGTCGCCCTTGCCTAAACAGTCCAAGTGCCCCGGTGTTTGTTTCGGTAGTGAGGAGTGAGGTAAAAAAGGCAATAACCCGAGCGTTGGAATCTATGGATTGCAGTTCCCTGTAAACCCCACAACTAGAGGCAGCCGTGGAGGTTTTGTTTGGGCCCAGACGCCGTTACAGCCTGGAAACTAACTAACCCAAAAATGAAAAAGGAAATTATCTGCCCCGGGCGAACCCAAAATAACAGAAAACCCCAAACTGTAATGGCGGTTAGACAAGAGGAAATTGACACAGAAAGAAAAAAAGTTGAACCCGCTGGGGCCCCAAAATATCTAATAGAAAAGGTGGAAAGGGATTATCAATCCCCGAAAACCCGAAAAAGCACCCCAAACCCCTAATTTTCAAAATACCTGAGATCACACGACCTCAAAATAAATTAGTTCTTGGTTTTAACAAAATAAAACAGGCCCCTGAAAAAAAATGGAAAAAACAAAAGAACAAAATCAGTGGGTGAACTAAAAAATGGAGGGCAGAAGCCCCCCGGAGGGGAAACCCGAAAACCCCCCAAAAAAGTGCAGGACAAAATGCAAAAAATATGCAAAACAAAAAGAAACAAAAGTCTTATCGTAAACGGAGATGCGAACGACACGAGGTAAAGGGAAATGGAATGAAGGAT
>JARQOD010004960.1:0-51131 GCA_033576555.1 Oophaga sylvatica
GGACTGCAATGCCATTAATTCACGGAAACTGTCAGTCTCCCAGCTGAATGACAGCATTTCAAGGGACAGGAGTTTTGCAATGACAGCATTCAGAGCTGTGCTCGTGGATGGTTTGCCGAGTATGGCCGTCTTTTATCCATGCCTGTGCTACCGATGGCTGTTTTGTGGCCTGGGTGTGTGAGGATGACAGGGAACTTGCACCTGTGGGTGGAATAACACTGTGTCTCTGGACAACAGTGACAGAGGTTCTTCCATGGCGATCCTTTGAGGAAGCCTTACCAGCTGTGTGTGAACTGGAGGGAAGAGGCTCCAACAGGAGTGAAGATGTAGGTGCTGCTGTAGGTTGGCCTACATCTCCAGTGTGTCTTTGTAACTCAACAAAGTGCTTTGACCGCACATGTTTCCACATATTTGTTGTATTAAGGTTACTGACACTTTTACCTCTTTTAATTTTTTGATTACACAGCTTGCATTTGACATAGCAAATATCATCTGCAACTGTATCAAAAAGGACCACGCAGAGCAAGTCCTGGGAGCGCCCGGTTTGGCTGTTGGAAGAGAACTGCTCCGAACGGGTGCCAAACTGGAGGCTACAGGCAAGCGAGTCTGCAGCCTACCTCTCCCTACTGTTTGGACCGTTGGGGCAATCTCTTCCTCAGAGCTGCTCCCACCACCTTCCTGTTCCTCACGCCATGTTGGGTCTTGGACCTCATCATCTCCACCACTACCCTCTTCCAACACCTGCTGTTGTTGGGTGGTTGGCCAGCACCATGCTCAACAGAAACTGGCAACTGAGTCTCATCATCATCAGATGCGTTCTGCGGTGTGCTGACCATCGGCACTGGCTCACCCGCCTCTTCAGATTCAGAGAGACACAGCTGTTGCGCATCACTGCATACTGCCTCTTCTTCACATTCCAGAATGCTGCTTGGCTGGGCCCCTGTTTCCAAGCCAACATATTCTGAGAACAGAAGCAGAGACTCAGCTGGCTCCTGTACAGAGCTCTCTGACTGCCTGGGCAATTTGGCAGGCGGTGAAGAGACTGATGGTTGTTCAACAGTGCTGTGGTCCTGAGAGGAGGTGGAAGGTATTGAAGTCGATGCATTGGCTGCCATCCAACCAACAACGGCTTCAATTTGTTCTTCACGCAGCAGGGGGGTACGCTGAGCTCCTACAAAAGTGCGCATAAAGGAACGCTCACGGGGAAAACTGGTGGATGCTGTGTCACTGGGTGCGGCAGCAGCCACAGAATCCCCACGTCCTCTCCCTGCTGCAAATCCACGGCCTCGACCACGACCACGTGCCTTACTCACTGACTTCTTCATCTTGGTAGATTGATAAAGAAAGTCAGAAAGTTAAGGCCTAAGTGTGGTTATTCCTCACAGACTACAGTGAACCCTGCAGACAACTGTTCAGTATCTGTGAAAGGCCCCTTTGTGTAGTTCTATAGTGTTTGCAACCAATGTATTGTATACGGATGGAAGCGCGTCACACTAATAGATTAGTTTTTTTTCCACTAAAATGGAGCAGCACCAATTAGAGAAAAATGTGAAGGATGAGGCAGTGACACACGCTCAGCAGACTACAACCGGCAGTGGTTGAAGTACAAACTGGAGCGTAATCTGCACTCACAAAATGAAAAGCTCACAGACTACAGTGAACACTGAAACACAACTATTCACTATCTGTGAAAAGCTCCTTTGTGTAGTTCTATAGTGTTTGCAACCAATGTATTGTATACGGATGGAAGCGCGTCACACTAATAGATTAGTTTTTTTTCCACTAAAATGGAGCAGCACCAATTAGAGAAAAATGTGAAGGATGAGGCAGTGACACACGCTCAGCAGACTACAACCGGCAGTGGTTGAAGAACTAACTGGAGCGTGATCTGCACTCAAAAAATCAAAACCTCACAGACTGCAGTGAACACTGAAACACAACTATTCACTATCTGTGAAAAGCTCCTTTGTGTAGTTCTATAGTGTTTGCAACCAATGTATTGTATACGGATGGAAGCGCGTCACACTAATAGATTAGTTTTTTTTCCACTAAAATGGAGCAGCACCAATTAGAGAAAAATGTGAAGGATGAGGCAGTGACACACGCTCAGCAGACTACAACCGGCAGTGGTTGAAGAACTAACTGGAGCGTGATCTGCACTCAAAAAATCAAAACCTCACAGACTGCAGTGAACACTGAAACACAACTATTCACTATCTGTGAAAAGCTCCTTTGTGTAGTTCTATAGTGTTTGCAACCAATGTATTGTATATCGGATGGAAGCGCGTCACACTAATAGATTAGATTTTTTTCCACTAAAATGGAGCAGCACCAATTAGAGAAAAATGTGAAGGATGAGGCAGTGACACACGCTCAGCAGACTACAACCGGCAGTGGTTGAAGAACTAACTGGAGCGTGATCTGCACTCAAAAAATCAAAACCTCACAGACTGCAGTGAACACTGAAACACAACTATTCACTATCTGTGAAAAGCTCCTTTGTGTAGTTCTATAGTGTTTGCAACCAATGTATTGTATACGGATGGAAGCGCGTCACACTAATAGATTAGTTTTTTTTCCACTAAAATGGAGCAGCACCAATTAGAGAAAAATGTGAAGGATGAGGCAGTGACACACGCTCAGCAGACTACAACCGGCAGTGGTTGAAGAACTAACTGGAGCGTGATCTGCACTCAAAAAATCAAAACCTCACAGACTGCAGTGAACACTGAAACACAACTATTCACTATCTGTGAAAAGCTCCTTTGTGTAGTTCTATAGTGTTTGCAACCAATGTATTGTATACGGATGGAAGCGCGTCACACTAATAGATTAGATTTTTTTCCACTAAAATGGAGCAGCACCAATTAGAGAAAAATGTGAAGGATGAGGCAGTGACACACGCTCAGCAGACTACAACCGGCAGTGGTTGAAGAACTAACTGGAGCGTGATCTGCACTCAAAAAATCAAAACCTCACAGACTGCAGTGAACACTGAAACACAACTATTCACTATCTGTGAAAAGCTCCTTTGTGTAGTTCTATAGTGTTTGCAACCAATGTATTGTATACGGATGGAAGCACGTCACACTAATAGATTTGATTTTTTTCTAATATAATGGAGCTGCACCAATTCCACTAAATAAAATAAAAAAAAAGAGTCAGTGACACGTGCAGATGCTACAAACAGCGGTGGATGCAGAGCAAACTGCAGCGTCACCTGCACTGTCACACACACACCTTGCACAGAGCTGTTAAAACAACACTGGCAAAATGAAGCTTTACACAGCGGTTGGTAAACTAGCCTGCCTCAAGCACAGTAGTACACAAAATCGCAATATGTAACTGTCCCTCAGAGTTAGCAGAGTAGCGTTCTGTCCCTTACTGAGTTCACAGCACAGTGACGCTAAAATGGCGGCGGCGCCTTTTATAGTGCATTCTGACATCATTTCAGCAGCCAATCACAGCCATGCCATTAGTTAAGATGACCGCAGCATTACAGGATGTGCCCACACTTCGTAGGATTCCTCATTGGCTGACTAAAATCACATTGCCTCTCAAAGAATTATGGGAACTTCCGATTCCGGTATACGATATGGGAAAGTATCGGAATTAAGTATCGGAATTCGATAACGCGAATATCGGCCGATACCCGATACTTGCGGTATCGGAATGCTCAACACTACTCACCATAATTGGCCTGAGAATAACATATTTCAGCGACTGCAAAAAAGAAATCGTCTGGATTGAGGATGGTATTACATTTATTTAACTGAAACACAATAGTTTGTAGTAATGCAAAATGCAATCTCAATGTAAAAGCTCTTTGCTTTCTGACACATGATGATTGCAAATTGTTTGCAAATAAAGCTTTGAAAATGTGATAGAATAGCGAAGTAAATGCTTACCATCCAATTGGAGTATTAACCAAATTCTACAATGTCTTCCATGGATTCCAAGTGTGCAGAAAATCAGTCCATATCTGGATTTTTCTGACCTACAAAAAAAGCAAAACCAAAAAACTTATCAACTAGCCCAGAGTAGATCAGATCCAAATATTGAAATTAAATGATATTGTTGCTCTACTTACTTTGATATGGTGTTTTGCCAAAAAGGATAAATAAAAGTCACACATCTTCTTCAAAGTTCTTCAGATGGAATCCTTTCTTGAAAGAAGGGCCAAAATGTCCTCAAGATGCAACATTTAACTGACAATACTTTGTCAAGGATGGTATAATCTTCCTACAGTTCTTCTAAAAATTGCCTGAACCATACCATGGCCCAAGCAATACACAAGTCCTTTACACACTAATCTCAGTGTATGCACATCATTTCACAACAATGCAGTAAAATCAAGTCTTTGACAAGATCTTTTACTGTATTTATCATTGTGAAATTTCTATGTATTGCATAGAAACAATCAAGCAGTTGAACACAAATTTCTCACCATAATTGGGCTGAGGATAACATCTTTTACTGACTGCAAAAAAGAAATCGTCTGGATTGAGGATGGTATTACATTTATTTAACTGAAACACAATAGTTTGTAGTCATGCAAAATGCAATCTCAATGTAAAAGCTCTTGGCTTTCTGACACATGATGATTGCAAATTGTTTGCAAATAAATCTTTGAAAATGTGATAGAATAGCGAAGTAAATGCTTACCATCCAATTGTAGTATTAACCAAATTCTACAATGTCTTCCACTGATTCCAAGGGTGCAGAAAATGCTTCCACATCTGGTATTCTGACCTTCAAAAAGCAAAATAAAAAAACTTATCAATTAGCACAGAGTAGATTAGATCCTAATATTGAAATTAAATAATAAAGATGCTCCACTTACTTTGATATGATGTTTTGAAAAAAGGAAAAATAAAAGCCACACATCTTCTTCAAAGTTTTTCTGATGGAATCCTTTCTTGATAGAAGGTCCAAAATGTCCTCAAGATGCAACATTTAACTGACAATGCTTTGTCAAGTATGGTAGAATTTTCCTACAGTTCTTCTAAAAATTGCCCGAAACATGCCATGGCCCATGCAATACACAAGTCCTTTACACACTAATCTCTGTGTATGCACATCATTTCAGTAAAAATGCAGTAAAATCAAGTCTTTGACAAGATCTTTTACTGTATTTATCATTGTGAAATTTCTGTGTATTGCACAGAAACAATCAAACAGTTTGTTAGGGTCTGCGGAACACACCAAATATATAAAGTGGAGAGGTGCGTTCGCAGCCCGGGGTCCACCGTGCAAGCAAAGCCTGCTGCCTGTAAGATGACGAAAGTAGCGAACTCTTATCCCGCAGAGTCGCTAAAATAAACGCCGTAGCGCGTTGTGGCAGTAAGTGCAGACTCTGTTAATTCACAGAGCCGCTAACGGGATGCCACAGTGCTATATGGCGATATGTGCGAACTCACTTAGCTTCAGTGAGCCGCAAAGTAAAACGCTAGGGCGCTGTCTAGCGTCGAGAGCGAACCCTGTTACGTCACAGAGCCGCTGAGAACAAACACCGTGTCCTGTCAGGCTCTCAGGCACACGGTTAATTGCTAAGCGAGCATAATACGTGGTCATGCGCTAATGTCCTCGCGGGAGTCACCCGCAATCTATGACGTCTGAACGCCAGACCCTGAATACGGCAAACAAACTCCTCACCGGTTATGCCGGTAATCTAGGGCATCTAGGACACCGACCCTGACCAGCTAGCACACTAAACTCCTCACCGATTAAGTCGGTATTCTAGTGGCTTATTTCAGCCGGGTCCCTAACCACACACACGCATGACCACACTGGCGCATAGCATACAATGGTTGCTATTAGCGCATGGCGGCCCAGCCATGTACCCTTTTATAGCAACAGCCACAGGACCTTCCAGGAACAAGGACCAATGAGAACCTGTTCAGAAGACTAGTAGTAACAGGGCCTTCCTGGCGGGCCAATAGGAGCCGCTGCAGTACCTGAGCATGTGACCCCTGATCTCCAATGAGAGATCTCACTCTGGGCACGCTCAGAAGAGAAAATGCAGGACTTTATCCCAAAGACGTCTGCTCCAGAACTGGCTACAATAGCAGATCCAGGAAAGGCAGCAGCAAGTCACTGCCCAGTAGTGGAGTGGGCAAGACGCCTGGAACGACGTCTCTGCTGAGCAGGCTCCACTGCGGCCAGAGATGAATGGGAGACCGCAGCGGCACTGGTTCGAGACTCCCCTTGTGCAGGAGCGGGAACTCGAACCCTAACATTACCCCCCCTCCTAGGGCCCCCCCTTCTCTGGGCCTCACTGCGTTCAAAGGCAGCGATGAGCTGCGGAGCATGAACATGCTCGGCAGGCTCCCAAGACCTATCCTCAGGCCCATAGCCCCTCCAGTCCACCAAATAAAACTTTTTGCCCCGTACCACCTTACACCCCACGATGGCGTTCACCTCATGGTCATCCGCAGATGAACCCGATGTCCCGGCAGATGACTCAGAAAACCGGGACATGAGCACGGGTTTCAGGAGGGACACGTGAAAGGTGTCGGAGATACCCAGGCGTGGTGGAAGAGCTAAACGGTATACCACAGGGTTAACCTGCTCGAGGACCTTGAAAGGACCCAGGTAGCGGGGTGCCAACTTAGTGGACTCAACTCGCAGCCTGATGTTACGGGCGGAGAGCCACACCAAATCCCCAGGAGCAAATGTAGGAGCGGGGCGCCGATGGACATCGGCCGAAGACCTCATCCTCTCTTTGGAGGCCTGAATGGCATCCTGCGTGCGGTCCCAAATGTCCCGTGCCTCCACAGCCCAGTCTGCCACCCTGGAATCGGCGGAAGACACGGGCATAGGCACTGGTACCCGCGGATGCTGACCGTAGTTCAGGAGGAATGGGGTCTGTCCGGTGGAATCAGCCACAGCATTGTTTAATGCAAACTCAGCCCATGGTAGCAAGGATGCCCAGTCATCCTGCCTGGCTGAGACAAAATGTCGTAGATAGGTGACCAAGGTCTGGTTGGCCCTCTCTAACAACCCATTCGTCTCAGGATGGTACGCTGAAGAGAGATTTAACTCAATACTGAGTAGACGACAAAGCTCTCTCCAGAACCGAGACGCAAACTGGGGACCTCGGTCACTGACAATCTTGTCCGGCATGCCGTGTAAACGGAAGATGTGCCTAACAAACAACGCTGCCAGAGCCCGTGCAGAAGGTAACCGTGGTAGTGGCACCAGATGCACCATTTTAGAGAAATGGTCGGTGATTACCCAAATGATGGTGCAACCCGAGACTTGGGCAAACCCACCACAAAGTCCATCCCAACCATCTCCCAGGGCCTGTCTGCCACCGGCAAAGGGTAAAGTAACCCAGCTGGCCGTTGTCGTGGAGACTTATTTTTGGCGCAGGAGACACACGCTCGAACATAATCCCCAACATCACGGACCATATGCGGCCACCAATATGTCCTCGCCAGCAATTCAGATGTCCTCTTTGCCCCAAAGTGTCCACCCACCCTGGACGAATGTGCCCAAGAGAGTACCTCCGGTCGCAAATTAGTAGGCACAAAAGTCTTGCCCGGGGGCACAGACTCTAGCGAAACCGGGGCCACTGTTCTCAGGCTCTCTGTGGGGACGATATGCCGAGGCTCCTCCACCTCCTCCTCCGAGGACACCACAGAGCGAGAGAGAGCGTCGGCACGAATGTTCTTCTCTCCGAGAGGAAATGCAGTGTGAAATGAAACCGGGAGAAGAACAAGGACCATCTGGTTTGGCGAGAATTAAGCCGCTGGGCTGTCTGAAGATATACCAGGTTTTTGTGATCCGTGAAGACTTGGAAGGGAAAGCGAGCTCCCTCCAACAGATGTCTCCACTCCGAGAAGGCCAACTTCATTGCTAGCAACTCCCTGTCCCTGATGGAATAATTCCTCTCTGCTGGTGTGAAGGTCTTGGAGAAAAAGAAGCATGGATGCTTCCGACCTTGAGCATCCTTTTGGAAGAGGACTGCTCCAGCACCAACGGACGAGGCATCCACCTCCAATATAAATGGCTTATCAACATCGGGGCGATGTAGGATGGGAGCTCTAGCGAAATGAGACTTAATAGACGTGAAGGCCTTGGAGACCTCTTCAGACCACAATTTGGGATTAGCTCCCTTTTTGGTAAGGGCAACCACGGGAGCTACCAAAGTTGAGAAGTGGGGAATGAACTGACGGTAGTAATTAATGAACCCCATAAAGCGCTGCACCGCCTTTAGAGAGTGGGGTTCTTGCCAGTCCATCACCGCCTGTAGTTTGGCAGGATCCATAGCCAATCCCTGGGCGGAGATGATATAGCCCAGGAAAGGTAAGGACTCCTGCTCAAACACACATTTCTCCAACTTTGCGTAAAGGGAATTTGCCCGTAGGAGGTCGAAGACCCTGCCAACATCCCTCCGGTGGGAGTCAATATCTGGAGAGAAGATGAGTATATCATCCAGATAGACTACGACCGAGGTGGAGAGCATATCCCGGAAGATGTCATTGACAAAGTCTTGGAAAACGGCTGGAGCATTACAGAGCCCAAAGGGCATCACCAGATATTCGTAATGCCCATCCCTGGTATTAAAAGCCGTCTTCCATTCGTCCCCCTCACGGATGCGAATCAGGTTATAAGCACCGCGCAGATCTAGTTTAGTGAATACCCTTGCTCCCCGAAGCCTATCAAATAGCTCAGAGATCAGGGGCAACGGGTACTTGTTTTTAACAGTGATGGCGTTAAGACCCCTGTAATCAATACACGGACGCAATTCTCCGTTTTTCTTCTGCACGAAGAAAAATCCCGCCCCTGCCGGTGACACCGACTTCCTAATAAACCCTCTTGCCAGGTTCTCCTGAATATATTGCGACATGGCCTCTGTCTCAGGAAGAGAGAGGGGATAGACCCTTCCCCGAGGAGGTTCTGCGCCAGGCAAGAGGTCGATAGGACAGTCATAGGGGCGATGAGGCGGAAGAGTCTCCGCAGCCTTCTTGGAGAACACGTCTGCATATGACCAGTAGTGCTTGGGAAGTGGAGTAAGATCTGCGGGTAACTCAGTAATGGTAACCTGAACGCAACTTTTGACACATCTGCCTGTACATGCATCACTCCAACCCAGTATCCTACCCGAAGTCCACTCTATATGTGGGGAGTGGAAACGGAGCCAAGGTATACCTAGTAGGATCTCGTCTATTCCCTCGGGAAGGACGAGTAGGGAAATAAATTCCTGATGGGAAGGAGATACAGACAATGCAAGTGGGACAGTCTGGTGTGTAATTTGTGAGGGCAATGACAACCCATTCACTACCCGAACAGTCACTGATTTGTCAAGCGCCACCAGAGGTATTGCATGACGGTGAGCAAAGCTAGAGGACATGAAATTCCCCTCTGCTCCTGAGTCCACACAAAGGTCGGCGGTGAGAATGGAAGTACCAACAGTGATTGTCCCTTTAAATGTTATCTTGGAGGAAAATGCCGCTGTCTCTAGTGAACCTCCTCCCAGGGCCACTAGACGCGATCGCTTCCCCGATCGCTGTGGACATCTGTTGGCATAGTGTCCTGTCTGCTGACAATGGTTACAAACCACGGATACTCGGACGGACCGAGACTTAGGTCCTGCATGAGGAACTTCTGTGGCCTTTTGAGGTTCGGACGCCAGATCGGGGAATTCGAGAGGTTTGGCAAAGGTAGGAGCCAACCGAAACCTCTGCCTACACTGGGCCCGCTCCAACCTCCGCTCGTGAAAACGGAGGTCAATGCGGGTAGATATGGAGATAAGCTTCTCCAGTGTGGCGGGAATCTCCCTGGTAGCCAAAGCGTCTTTAACATGGTCAGCCAGTCCCCGCCAGTAGATAGGAATAAGAACTTTATCAGACCAATCTAGCTCAGCAGCCAGAGTCCGAAACTGGACGGAAAACTGACTGACCAAAGACGAACCCTGTGTCAATGCCAGCAGTTGTAGCGCCGTATCGTGGGTGACCTGGGGTCCTAAAAAGACCTTTTTAAGAGCCTCCAAGAAACGAGGAGCACTCTGCACCACACGATCATCGCGCTCCCACAGCGGCGTTGCCCACTCCAACGCTCTGCCCGAGAGTAGAGAAAGTACAAAACCCACTTGTGCCCGATCCGTGGGAAAACGTGCAGCCAGAAGCTCGAGATGTATAGAGCACTGACTCACGAATCCCCGACATTGCTTGCTATCACCGGCAAACTTGTCAGGAAGCGGGAGGTGGGATAATGTAGGGGCAGAGGTGGCAGAGGACAAACTGGCTGCAGCCACGCTAGCAGCCTGAACAGCGACTGCGGTAACATCCACAGCTGAGGTTGTGCTCTCAAGAGCCTCCAACCTACCCTTCAGCTGCTGGATGTACTGCAATAGACGCTGTTCGTCCGCCATTTTACTAGCCAGACCCTGGCGCTAATATTATGTTAGGGTCTGCGGAACGCACCAAATATATAAAGTGGAGAGGTGCGTTCGCAGCCCGGGGTCCACCGTGCAAGCAAAGCCTGCTGCCAGTAAGATGACGAAAGTAGCGAACTCTGTTATCCCGCAGAGTCGCTAAAATAAACGCCGTAGCGCGTTGTGGCAGTAAGTGCAGACTCTGTTAATTCACAGAGCCGCTAACGGGATGCCACAGTGCTATATGGCGATATGTGCGAACTCACTTAGCTTCAGTGAGCCGCAAAGTAAAACGCTAGGGCGCTGTCTAGCGTCGAGAGCGAACCCTGTTACGTCACAGAGCCGCTGAGAACAAACACCGTGTCCTGTCAGGCTCTCAGGCACACGGTTAATTGCTAAGCGAGCATAATACGTGGTCATGCGCTAATGTCCTCGCGGGAGTCACCCGCAATCTATGGCGTCTGAACGCCAGACCCTGAATACGGCAAACAAACTCCTCACCGGTTATGCCGGTAATCTAGGGCATCTAGGACACCGACCCTGACCAGCTAGCACACTAAACTCCTCACCGATTAAGTCGGTATTCTAGTGGCTTATTTCAGCCGGGTCCCTAACCACACACACGCATGACCACACTGGCGCATAGCATACAATGGTTGATATTAGCGCATGGCGGCCCAGCCATGCTACCCTTTTATAGCAACAGCCACAGGACCTTCCAGGAACAAGGACCAATGAGAACCTGTTCAGAAGACTAGTAGTAACAGGGCCTTCCTGGCGGGCCAATAGGAGCCGCTGCAGTACCTGAGCATGTGACCCCTGATCTCCAATGAGAGATCTCACTCTGGGCACGCTCAGAAGAGAAAATGCAGGACTTTATCCCAAAGACGTCTGCTCCAGAACTGGCTACAATAGCAGATCCAGGAAAGGCAGCAGCAAGTCACTGCCCAGTAGTGGAGTGGGCAAGACGCCTGGAACGACGTCTCTGCTGAGCAGGCTCCACTGCGGCCAGAGATGAATGGGAGACCGCAGCGGCACTGGTTCGAGACTCCCCTTGTGCAGGAGAGGGAACTCGAACCCTAACACAGTTGAACACAAATTTCTCACCATAATTGGCTTGAGGATAACATATTTCAGCGACTGCAAAAATGAAATCGTCTGGATTGAGGAAAGTATTAAATTTATTTCGCTGAAACATAAGAGTTTGTAGTAATGCAAAATGCAATCTCAATGTAAAAGCTCTTTGCTTTCTGACACATGATGATTGCAAATTGTTTGCAAATAAAGCTTTGAAAATGTGATAAAATAGTGAAGTAAATGCTTACCATCCAGTTGGAGTATTAACCAAATTCTACAATGTCTTCCATGGATTCCAAGTGTGCAGAAAATGCTTCCACATCTGGATTGTTCTGACGTACAAAAAGCAAAACTAATAAACTTATCAATTAGCACAGAGTAGATTAGATCCAAATATTGAAATTAAATAATAAAGTTGCTCTACTTACTTTGATATGATGTTTTGCTAAAAAGGATAAATAAAAGTCACACATCTTCTTCAAAGTTCTTCTGATGGAATCCTTTCTTGATAGAAGGGCCAAAATGTCCTCAAGATGCAACATTTAACTGACAATACTTTGTCAAGGATGGTAGAATCTTCCTACAGTTCTTCTAAAAATTGCCTGAACCATGCCATGGCCCATGCAATACACAAGTCATTTACACACTAATCTCAGTGTATGCACATCATTTCACAACAATGCAGTAAAATCAGGTCTTTGAAAAGATATTTTACTGTATTTATCATTGTGAAATTTCTATGTATTGCACAGAAACAATCAAGCAGTTGAACACAAATTTCTCACGATAATTAGGCTGAGGATAACATCTTTTACTGACTGCAAAAAAGAAATCGTCTGGATTGAGGAAGGTATTAAATTTATTTCACTGAAACATAAGAGTTTGTAGTAATGCAAAATGCAATCTCAATGTAAAAGCTCTTTGCTTTCTGACACATGATGATTGCAAATTGTTTGCAAATAAAGCTTTGATAATGTGATAAAATAGTGAAGTAAATGCTTACCATCCAGTTGGAGTATTAACCAAATTCTACAATGTCTTCCATGGATTCCAAGTGTGCAGAAAATGAGTCCATATCTGGATTTTTCTGACCTACAAAAAAAGCAAAACCAAAACACTTATCAACTAGCCCAGAATAGATCAGATCCAAATATTGAAATTAAATAATAAAGTTGCTCTACTTACTTTGATATGGTGTTTTGCCAAAAAGGATAAATAAAAGTCACACATCTTCTTCAAAGTTCTTCAGATGGAATCCTTTCTTGAAAGAAGGGCCAAAATGTCCTCAAGATGCAACATTTAACTGACAATACTTTGTCAAGGATGGTATAATCTTCCTACAGTTCTTCTAAAAATTGCCTGAACCATACCATGGCCCAAGCAATACACAAGTCCTTTACACACTAATCTCAGTGTATGCACATCATTTCACAACAATGCAGTAAAATCAAGTCTTTGACAAGATCTTTTACTGTATTTATCATTGTGAAATTTCTATGTATTGCATAGAAACAATCAAGCAGTTGAACACAAATTTCTCACCATAATTGGCCTGAGAATAACTATTTCAGCGACTGCAAAAAAGAAATCGTCTGGATTGAGGATGGTATTACATTTATTTAACAGAAACACAATAGTTTGTAGTAATGCAAAATGCAATCTCAATGTAAAAGCTCTTTGCTTTCTGACACATGATGATTGCAAATTGTTTGCAAATAAAGCTTTAAAAATGTAATAGAATAGCGAAGTAAATGCTTACCATCCAATTGTAGTATTAACCAAATTCTACAATGTCTTCCACTGATTCCAAGGGTGCAGAAAATGCTTCCACATCTGGTATTCTGACCTTCAAAAAAGCAAAATAAAAAAACTTATCAATTAGCACAGAGTAGATTAGATCGAAATATTGAAATTAAATAATAAAGATGCTCCACTTACTTTGATATGATGTTTTGAAAAAAGGAAAAATAAAAGCCACACATCTTCTTCAAAGTTTTTCTGATGGAATCCTTTCTTGATAGAAGGTCCAAAATGTCCTCAAGATGCAACATTTAACTGACAATGCTTTGTCAAGTATGGTAGAATTTTCCTACAGTTCTTCTAAAAATTGCCCGAAACATGCCATGGCCCATGCAATACACAAGTCCTTTACACACTAATCTCTGTGTATGCACATCATTTCAGTAAAAATGCAGTAAAATCAAGTCTTTGACAAGATCTTTTACTGTATTTATCATTGTGAAATTTCTGTGTATTGCACAGAAACAATCAAACAGTTTGTTAGGGTCTGCGGAACACACCAAATATATAAAGTGGAGAGGTGCGTTCGCAGCCCGGGGTCCACCGTGCAAGCAAAGCCTGCTGCCTGTAAGATGACGAAAGTAGCGAACTCTTATCCCGCAGAGTCGCTAAAATAAACGCCGTAGCGCGTTGTGGCAGTAAGTGCAGACTCTGTTAATTCACAGAGCCGCTAACGGGATGCCACAGTGCTATATGGCGATATGTGCGAACTCACTTAGCTTCAGTGAGCCGCAAAGTAAAACGCTAGGGCGCTGTCTAGCGTCGAGAGCGAACCCTGTTACGTCACAGAGCCGCTGAGAACAAACACCGTGTCCTGTCAGGCTCTCAGGCACACGGTTAATTGCTAAGCGAGCATAATACGTGGTCATGCGCTAATGTCCTCGCGGGAGTCACCCGCAATCTATGGCGTCTGAACGCCAGACCCTGAATACGGCAAACAAACTCCTCACCGGTTATGCCGGTAATCTAGGGCATCTAGGACACCGACCCTGACCAGCTAGCACACTAAACTCCTCACCGATTAAGTCGGTATTCTAGTGGCTTATTTCAGCCGGGTCCCTAACCACACACACGCATGACCACACTGGCGCATAGCATACAATGGTTGATATTAGCGCATGGCGGCCCAGCCATGCTACCCTTTTATAGCAACAGCCACAGGACCTTCCAGGAACAAGGACCAATGAGAACCTGTTCAGAAGACTAGTAGTAACAGGGCCTTCCTGGCGGGCCAATAGGAGCCGCTGCAGTACCTGAGCATGTGACCCCTGATCTCCAATGAGAGATCTCACTCTGGGCACGCTCAGAAGAGAAAATGCAGGACTTTATCCCAAAGACGTCTGCTCCAGAACTGGCTACAATAGCAGATCCAGGAAAGGCAGCAGCAAGTCACTGCCCAGTAGTGGAGTGGGCAAGACGCCTGGAACGACGTCTCTGCTGAGCAGGCTCCACTGCGGCCAGAGATGAATGGGAGACCACAGCGGCACTGGTTCGACACTCCCCTTGTGCAGGAGAGGGAACTCGAACCCTAACACAGTTGAACACAAATTTCTCACCATAATTGGCTTGAGGATAACATATTTCAGCGACTGCAAAAATGAAATCGTCTGGATTGAGGAAAGTATTAAATTTATTTCGCTGAAACATAAGAGTTTGTAGTAATGCAAAATGCAATCTCAATGTAAAAGCTCTTTGCTTTCTGACACATGATGATTGCAAATTGTTTGCAAATAAAGCTTTGAAAATGTGATAAAATAGTGAAGTAAATGCTTACCATCCAGTTGGAGTATTAACCAAATTCTACAATGTCTTCCATGGATTCCAAGTGTGCAGAAAATGCTTCCACATCTGGATTGTTCTGACGTACAAAAAGCAAAACTAATAAACTTATCAATTAGCACAGAGTAGATTAGATCCAAATATTGAAATTAAATAATAAAGTTGCTCTACTTACTTTGATATGATGTTTTGCTAAAAAGGATAAATAAAAGTCACACATCTTCTTCAAAGTTCTTCTGATGGAATCCTTTCTTGATAGAAGGGCCAAAATGTCCTCAAGATGCAACATTTAACTGACAATACTTTGTCAAGGATGGTAGAATCTTCCTACAGTTCTTCTAAAAATTGCCTGAACCATGCCATGGCCCATGCAATACACAAGTCATTTACACACTAATCTCAGTGTATGCACATCATTTCACAACAATGCAGTAAAATCAGGTCTTTGAAAAGATATTTTACTGTATTTATCATTGTGAAATTTCTATGTATTGCACAGAAACAATCAAGCAGTTGAACACAAATTTCTCACGATAATTAGGCTGAGGATAACATCTTTTACTGACTGCAAAAAAGAAATCGTCTGGATTGAGGAAGGTATTAAATTTATTTCACTGAAACATAAGAGTTTGTAGTAATGCAAAATGCAATCTCAATGTAAAAGCTCTTTGCTTTCTGACACATGATGATTGCAAATTGTTTGCAAATAAAGCTTTGATAATGTGATAAAATAGTGAAGTAAATGCTTACCATCCAGTTGGAGTATTAACCAAATTCTACAATGTCTTCCATGGATTCCAAGTGTGCAGAAAATGAGTCCATATCTGGATTTTTCTGACCTACAAAAAAAGCAAAACCAAAACACTTATCAACTAGCCCAGAATAGATCAAATCCAAATATTGAAATTAAATAATAAAGTTGCTCTACTTACTTTGATATGGTGTTTTGCCAAAAAGGATAAATAAAAGTCACACATCTTCTTCAAAGTTCTTCAGATGGAATCCTTTCTTGAAAGAAGGGCCAAAATGTCCTCAAGATGCAACATTTAACTGACAATACTTTGTCAAGGATGGTATAATCTTCCTACAGTTCTTCTAAAAATTGCCTGAACCATACCATGGCCCAAGCAATACACAAGTCCTTTACACACTAATCTCAGTGTATGCACATCATTTCACAACAATGCAGTAAAATCAAGTCTTTGACAAGATCTTTTACTGTATTTATCATTGTGAAATTTCTATGTATTGCATAGAAACAATCAAGCAGTTGAACACAAATTTCTCACCATAATTGGCCTGAGAATAACATATTTCAGCGACTGCAAAAAAGAAATCGTCTGGATTGAGGATGGTATTACATTTATTTAACAGAAACACAATAGTTTGTAGTAATGCAAAATGCAATCTCAATGTAAAAGCTCTTTGCTTTCTGACACATGATGATTGCAAATTGTTTGCAAATAAAGCTTTAAAAATGTAATAGAATAGCGAAGTAAATGCTTACCATCCAATTGGAGTATTAACCAAATTCTACAATGTCTTCCATGGATTCCAAGTGTGCAGAAAATCAGTCCATATCTGGATTTTTCTGACCTACAAAAAAAGCAAAACCAAAAAACTTATCAACTAGCCCAGAGTAGATCAGATCCAAATATTGAAATTAAATGATATTGTTGCTCTACTTACTTTGATATGGTGTTTTGCCAAAAAGGATAAATAAAAGTCACACATCTTCTTCAAAGTTCTTCAGATGGAATCCTTTCTTGAAAGAAGGGCCAAAATGTCCTCAAGATGCAACATTTAACTGACAATACTTTGTCAAGGATGGTAGAATCTTCCTACAGTTCTTCTAAAAATTGCCTGAACCATACCATGGCCCAAGCAATACACAAGTCCTTTACACACTAATCTCAGTGTATGCACATCATTTCACAACAATGCAGTAAAATCAAGTCTTTGACAAGATCTTTTACTGTATTTATCATTGTGAAATTTCTATGTATTGCATAGAAACAATCAAGCAGTTGAACACAAATTTCTCACCATAATTGGGCTGAGGATAACATCTTTTACTGACTGCAAAAAAGAAATCGTCTGGATTGAGGATGGTATTACATTTATTTAACTGAAACACAATAGTTTGTAGTCATGCAAAATGCAATCTCAATGTAAAAGCTCTTGGCTTTCTGACACATGATGATTGCAAATTGTTTGCAAATAAATCTTTGAAAATGTGATAGAATAGCGAAGTAAATGCTTACCATCCAATTGTAGTATTAACCAAATTCTACAATGTCTTCCACTGATTCCAAGGGTGCAGAAAATGCTTCCACATCTGGTATTCTGACCTTCAAAAAAGCAAAATAAAAAAACTTATCAATTAGCACAGAGTAGATTAGATCGAAATATTGAAATTAAATAATAAAGATGCTCCACTTACTTTGATATGATGTTTTGAAAAAAGGAAAAATAAAAGCCACACATCTTCTTCAAAGTTTTTCTGATGGAATCCTTTCTTGATAGAAGGTCCAAAATGTCCTCAAGATGCAACATTTAACTGACAATGCTTTGTCAAGTATGGTAGAATTTTCCTACAGTTCTTCTAAAAATTGCCCGAAACATGCCATGGCCCATGCAATACACAAGTCCTTTACACACTAATCTCTGTGTATGCACATCATTTCAGTAAAAATGCAGTAAAATCAAGTCTTTGACAAGATCTTTTACTGTATTTATCATTGTGAAATTTCTGTGTATTGCACAGAAACAATCAAGCAGTTGAACACAAATTTCTCACCATAATTGGCTTGAGGATAACATATTTCAGCGACTGCAAAAATGAAATCGTCTGGATTGAGGAAGGTATTAAATTTATTTCGCTGAAACATAAGAGTTTGTAGTAATGCAAAATGCAATCTCAATTAAAAGCTCTTTGCTTTCTGACACATGATGATTGCAAATTGTTTGCAAATAAAGCTTTGAAAATGTGATAAAATAGTGAAGTAAATGCTTACCATCCAGTTGGAGTATTAACCAAATTCTACAATGTCTTCCATGGATTCCAAGTGTGCAGAAAATGCTTCCACATCTGGATTGTTCTGACGTACAAAAAGCAAAACCAATAAACTTATCAATTAGCACAGAGTAGATTAGATCCAAATATTGAAATTAAATAATAAAGTTGCTCTACTTACTTTGATATGATGTTTTGCTAAAAAGGATAAATAAAAGTCACACATCTTCTTCAAAGTTCTTCTGATGGAATCCTTTCTTGATAGAAGGGCCAAAATTCCTCAAGATGCAACATTTAACTGACAATACTTTGTCAAGGATGTAGAATCTTCCTACAGTTCTTCTAAAAATTGCCTGAACCATGCCATGGCCATGCAATACACAAGTCTTTACACACTAATCTCATGTATGCACATCATTCACAACAATGCAGTAAAATCAAGTCTTTGAAAGATTTTTACTGTATTTACATTGTGAAATTTCTATGTATTGCACAGAAACAATCAAGCAGTTGAACACAAATTTCTCACATAATTGGCTGAGGATAACATCTTTTACTGACTGCAAAAAAGAAATCGTCTGGATTTAGGAGGTATTACATTTATTAACTGAAACACAATAGTTGTAGTAATGCAAATGCAATTCAATGTAAAAGCTCTTGGCTTTCTGACACATGATGATTGCAAATTGTTTGCAAATAAACTTTGAAATGTGATAGAATAGCGAAGTAAATGCTTACCATCAATTGAGTATTAACCAAATTCTACAATGTCTTCCATGATTCCAAGGTGCAGAAATGCTTCCATCTGTATTCTGACCTACAAAAAAGCAAAAAAAACTTATCAATTAGCCAGATAGATTAGATCCAATATTGAAATTAAATAATAAAGATGCCACTTACTTTGATTGTGTTTTGAAAAAAGGAAAAATAAAAGCACACATCTCTTCAAAGTTTTCGATGAATCCTTCTTGATAGAAGGCCAAAATGTCCTCAAATGCAACATTTAACTGACAATCTTTGTCAAGTATGGTAGAATTTTCCTACAGTTCTTCTAAAATTGCCGAAACATGCCATGGCCCATGCAATACACAAGTCCTTTACACACTAATCTCTGTGTATGCACATCATTTCAGTAAAAATGCAGTAAAATCAAGTCTTTGACAAGATCTTTTACTGTATTTATCATTGTGAAATTTCTGTGTATTGCACAGAAACAATCAAGCAGTTGAACACAAATTTCTCACCATAATTGGCTTGAGGATAACATATTTCAGCGACTGCAAAAATGAAATCGTCTGGATTGAGGAAGGTATTAAATTTATTTCGCTGAAACATAAAGTTTGTAGTAATGCAAAATGCAATCTCAATGTAAAAGCTCTTTGCTTTCTGACACATGATGATTGCAAATTGTTTGCAAATAAAGCTTTGAAAATGTGATAAATAGTGAAGTAAATGCTTACCATCCAGTTGGAGTATTAACCAAATTCTACAATGTCTTCCATGGATTCCAAGTGTGCAGAAAATGCTTCCACATCTGGATTGTTCTGACGTACAAAAGCAAAACAATAAACTTATCAATTAGCACAGAGTAGATTAGATCCAAATATTGAAATTAAATAATAAAGTTGCTCTACTTACTTTGATATGTGTTTTGCTAAAAAGGATAAATAAAAGTCACACATCTTCTTCAAAGTTCTTCTGATGGAATCCTTTCTTGATAGAAGGCCAAAATGTCCTCAAGATGCAACATTTAACTGACAATACTTTGTCAAGGATGGTAGAATCTTCCTACAGTTCTTCTAAAAATTGCCTGAACCATGCCATGGCCCATGCAATACACAAGTCATTTACACACTAATCTCAGTGTATGCACATCATTTCACAACAATGCAGTAAAATCAAGTCTTTGAAAAGATATTTTACTGTATTTATCATTGTGAAATTTCTATGTATTGCACAGAAACAATCAAGCAGTTGAACACAAATTTCTCACCATAATTGGCTGAGGATAACATTTTTACTGACTGCAAAAAAGAAATCGTCTGGATTGAGGAAGGTATTAATTTATTTACTGAAACATAAAGTTTGTAGTAATGCAAAATGCAATCTCAATGTAAAAGCTCTTGCTTTCTGACACATGATGATTGCAAATTGTTTGCAAATAAAGCTTTGAAATGTGATAAAATAGTGAAGTAAATGCTTACCATCCAGTTGGAGTATTAACCAAATTCTACAATGTCTTCCATGGATTCCAAGTGTGCAGAAAATGCTTCCACATCTGGATTTTCTGACCTACAAAAAAGCAAAATAAAAAACTTATCAATTAGCACAGAGTAGATTAGATCCAAATATTGAAATTAAATAATAAAGTTGCTCTACTTACTTTGATATGGTGTTTTGCAAAAAGGATAAATAAAAGTCACACATCTTCTTCAAAGTTCTTCTGATGGAATCCTTTCTTGATAGAAGGCCAAAATGTCCTCAAGATGCAACATTTAACTGACAATACTTTGTCAAGGATGGTAGAATTTCCTACAGTTCTTCTAAAAATTGCCTGAACCATGCCATGGCCCATGCAATACACAAGTCCTTTACACACTAATCTCGTGTATGCACATCATTTCACAACAATGCAGTAAAATCAAGTCTTTGACAAGATCTTTTACTGTATTTATCATTGTGAAATTTCTATGTATTGCACAGAAACAATCAAGCAGTTGAACACAAATTTCTCACCATAATTGGCTGAGGATAACATATTTCAGCGACTGCAAAAAAGAAATCGTCTGGATTGAGGATGGTATTAATTTATTTAACTGAAACAATAGTTTGTAGTAATGCAAAATGCAATCTCAATGTAAAAGCTCTTTGCTTTCTGACACATGATGATTGCAAATTGTTTGCAAATAAAGCTTTGAAAATGTGAATAAAATAGGAAGTAAATGCTTACCATCCAGTTGGAGTATTAACCAAATTCTACAATGTCTTCCATGGATTCCAAGGTGCAGAAAATGCTTCCACATCTGGATTGTTCTGACGTACAAAAAGCAAAACAAAAACTTATCAATTAGCACAGAGTAGATTAGATCCAAATATTGAAATTAAATAATAAAGTTGCTCACTTACTTTGATATGTGTTTTGCAAAAAGGATAAATAAAAGTCACACATCTTCTTCAAAGTTCTTCGATGGAATCCTTTCTTGATAGAAGGGCCAAAATGTCCTCAAGATGCAACATTTAACTGACAATACTTTGTCAAGGATGGTAGAATCTTCCTACAGTTCTTCTTTAAAAATTGCCTGAACCATGCCATGGCCCATGCAATACACAAGTCATTTACACACTAATCTCAGTGTATGCACATCATTTCACAACAATGCAGTAAAATCAAGTCTTTGACAAGATATTTTACTGTATTTATCATTGTGAAATTTCTGTGTATTGCACAGAAACAATCAGCAGTTGAACACAAATTTCTCACCATAATTGGCTGAGGATAACATATTTCACGACTGCAAAAAGAAATCGTCTGGATTGAGGAGGTATTAAATTTATTTACTGAAACATATAGTTTGTAGTAATGCAAAATGCAATCTCAATGTAAAGCTCTTTGCTTTCTGACACATGATGATTGCAAATTGTTTGCAAATAAAGCTTTGAAATGTGATAAATAGTGAAGTAAATGCTTACCATCCAGTTGGAGTATTAACCAAATTCTACAATGTCTTCCATGGATTCCAAGTGTGCAGAAAATGGTCCATATCTGGATTTTTCTGACCTACAAAAAAGCAAAACAAAAACTTATCAACTAGCCCAGAGTAGATTCAGATCCAAATATTGAAATTAAATAATAAAGTTGCTCTACTTACTTTGATATGGTGTTTTGCCAAAAAGGATAAATAAAAGTCACACATCTTCTTCAAAGTTCTTCAGATGGAATCCTTTCTTGATAGAAGGGCCAAAATGTCCTCAAGATGCAACATTTAACTGACAATACTTTGTCAAGGATGGTAGAATCTTCCTACAGTTCTTCTAAAAATTGCCTGAACCATGCCATGGCCCATGCAATACACAAGTCATTTACACACTAATCTCAGTGTATGCACATCATTTCACAACAATGCAGTAAAATCAAGTCTTTGACAAGATCTTTTACTGTATTTATCATTGTGAAATTTCTATGTATTGCACAGAAACAATCAAGCAGTTGAACACAAATTTCTCACCATAATTGGCTTGAGGATACCATCTTTCACTGACTGCAAAAAAGAAATCGTCTGGATTGAGGATGGTATTACATTTATTTAACTGAAACACAATAGTTTGTAGTAATGCAAAATGCAATCTCAATGTAAAAAGCTCTTGGCTTTCTGACACATGATGATTGCAAATTGTTTGCAAATAAAGCTTTGAAAATGTGATAGAATAGCGAAGTAAATGCTTACCATCCAATTGGAGTATTAACCAAATTCTACAATGTCTTCCACGGATTCCAAGGGTGCAGAAAATGCTTCCACATCTGGATTATTCTGACCTACAAAAAAGCAAAATCAAAAAACTTATCAATTAGCACAGAGTAGATTAGATCCAAATATTGAAATTAAATAATAAAGATGCTCCACTTACTTTGATATGATGTTTTGAAAAAAGGATAAATAAAAGCCACACATCTTCTTCAAAGTTTTTCTGATGGAATCCTTTCTTGATAGAAGGTCCAAAATGTCCTCAAGATGCAACATTTAACTGACAATGCTTTGTCAAGTATGGTAGAATTTTCCTACAGTTCTTCTAAAAATTGCCCGAAACATGCCATGGCCCATGCAATACACAAGTCCTTTACACACTAATCTCTGTGTATGCACATCAGGGTGGATAAAAATCATGATTTTTTAAAAAAAAATCAAAAAAATCGGATTTTTTTTTATTTAAATCGGATTTTTTTTATTTAAATAGGATTTTTTAATCAAGTTGTACACAAGCAAAACTTTGTCTTTTTGCAAATCAGATTATTTTACACAAATAAAAATATTAAAACAGTTGATTATAAACCTAATAATTTTTATTTGCACTATTAATCAGAATTGAACTACAGAGAGTAAAGGTACTGCCACACTAAACAATCCCGCTAGCGATCACGATAACGACGCATACTAATGCGATCGCTAGCGGGATTGTTTCTATATCGCTGATAGCGGCTTAACTTAGCGATGTCGTTAAGGACGCTATCGCGGTTAGCGATCTCCTTAACGACTTTAGCGGTACAAAAGTACCGCTAAATCGCTAAGAAAAGGTGCCACACTCAGCGATATATACTTACCAGCGGGGGCGCCGATGATAAAATAGGGTCCGGAACGATGTCAGCGACGAGCGAGATCACAGCAGGATCTCAGCAGGGGCCACGTCGCTGGTAGATGCCGCACACAACAACATCGCTAACGGGATCGCTAAATAGTGACGTTTTTTAGCGATCCCGTTAGCGATGTTGTTTAGTGTGGCAGTACCTTAAGTACTTTTTAACAATAGCCTATCTCTAACGTTTGAAGTAAGCAAACATCTTCAGTGAATACATCAGTCCTTTAAGCCTACTGTTTATTTAGGACTTTTAATAGGAAAACTAGTTGTCCTGCTTTAGCAGTTCCTAAGCGGTTTCGGACTGTTGTGTGCACAAAACCAAATGAAGAAAACAATCTCTCTACTCCTGCCGATGAAGCCGATGCAGTCAGTAGCTGAGTAGCTACATTTATTATCTTCGCTGGAAGAACAAGTGATTGCGACTTCCACCAGTCCAGTGGTTTTAGTTCATTAACAACGTTATCTGCAAACATGTATTTTTGAAATGGTGCAGATTCACACTTCAATTTCAGCACAGTTGCCACAATGTCATGGTTAGTATTGGCGAGCCACTCCATTGCAGAGTTGATTTCCGCCTCAGATAGTTTTTTCCCTCTGTAGATGGGATGCAAGATATTGGCTAAATAGTGTTCTTCTTTTAATGCTTGGTCCTTGCGGTGGTGTATTGCAACCTTTACATTGTTTGAGAGGTTCAAGCGATCTAGCGAACCTTCTAAATCTTTCCAAACTTCTGTGGCATCAGCTATGGTTGCAGTATCTTTCTGCATTTTATCCAACACAATAGATATTGGCTTTAACCTTTCCAAAAGGTCCTCGGCATTTCTCTTCACACCAAGATTTAATACTTTGCTTCGTATATTAGCATCAATTTTATCCCGATGTGTTTCGCAAATGGACACTAATTTTGACCAGTTGTTAATAAACAGTTCCAAGCATTCAGCCAAGGTATTCCATATAACATCTTGTGGTAGAACCAACTTCAGTCCTCCCATTTCCTTGTAGGTTGCATGTGCAAAATGATTATTGCGGAAATATTTAACAATTTCTACAACATGTTCCTTGACACCCAAAATATGCAGGTCTTTTGCCAAAAGATGCAACAAATGGGCAGAACAACCGTATGTAATGACATTTGTGTCATCCTCATGTGCCAGTTCCGCTCGCATTTTTGCCACATTGCTTGCGTTATCAGTAACTAAGCTCCTTACTTTACATCCAAACTGTTCTTGGCATTGGTGAATTGAGTTCTTAGCAATTTCAAGTAAATATTCAGCAGTATGTGAATTTCCAGATGTGTCGATTGTGTCTGTAAGGTAAGTTTCACCATCTTCTGTTGTGACACAAGTGCAAATTATGGGTCGTTGTGGATGTTGCTCCAACTATCCAAGCTCATGTTAACAACTTTGTCTTTCAAATATTTTGTACAAGCCGCTCTTTCTTTGTCATATACAGCCTGAAGATGTTTTCCTGAGATATCAAATCTACTTGGTGGTTTGTAGCCTGGTCTTATTCCTTCGATCATTTGTACAAACAATGGGTGTTCAACTAGTCGGAAAGAAGAATTGGTTGCAAATATGAATTTAGCAATT
Source organism: Oophaga sylvatica (assembly GCA_033576555.1). Classification (NCBI taxonomy): domain Eukaryota; kingdom Metazoa; phylum Chordata; class Amphibia; order Anura; family Dendrobatidae; genus Oophaga; species Oophaga sylvatica. Next base: position 24,995 of record JARQOD010004960.1, read on the forward strand.
AATTCATCAAAATGTTCTTTCTGGCTCGTCGTAGTCTTTAAGAGGAATTTTTCTACACTTTGCACGCAAAGTTTTTTGTTGGGCTGCTTTGTTGAAGTTGTACCCAGATATTGATTGTCACGTGCAGCACAAGCCATATTTGACCCTGAAAGCACAGTAAATAAAAATATAATTCGACTGCGTATTTGAAGAAATATAACGAAAATATTTTGAAACAAACTTTTTGAACAATGTAATGGTCCTCGTCCTATAAGGGCTGTCTCAAAAGTTATGCTACTCAAGTTTCCGGTGAAGTTGCTGTAATACTAGTAATATCAGAGCAACTGAAAAAAATTATGTCACAAAATTTTAAAAAATGTTTTTTAAAAAAAATGGTAAATTTGGCAGACTTCAAAAGTGAATTGTAGCCTACAATAAAAAAAAATAGGCGTATACACACTCTTATTTTTACTTAACGTTAATCTTCTGTGAAATATTGCCTTAACATAAATTTAAATTCTATACTCCAGAACTAGTGCTAGAAATTTTTCTTTTCATAGACTTTAACCATCCCAGTAAAACGTCTGTTAAAATAGGTTGTAATTGCCAGACTTACCACTAGTGCTAGAGTCCTGGTGCATAAGAAGCTGTGGGGGTTCATTGACATTAGTTGTATCACTATCAACATCTTCATTTCCCTTCTGGTTGCAGTTTTCATAATGTGATTTCAAACGGCAAACAAGTCCTTGGATATCCTTTTGACAGTATTTGCACTTTGCTCTCCCACCTTTCTTTCCAAGCTCTGCTGGCATCTCAACAAAATGAACCCAAATAGGGTCTCTCTTACGACCTGCCATGGCTCACGCAGATCACTTCTGAAGTTTGATTGTTACTACAGCCAAGTACTGCTGACTGACTATCCAACAAGTTTGGGCATGTCAACTGAATGGAAAAAGAAACTGAAACTAAGCTACAGAAAGTGAAACCAAGCTAGAAGTGTGGAGCTAATTGAACAATGATTGAAAGTTTTAGATTTTAATCGTGATTTATATTAAAAAAATCTTTTGATTTAAATCAGTGATTTAAATCATGATTAAAATCACGATTTAAATTGATCTGATTTAAATAGAAAAAAATCATTTGATTTAAATCATGATTTAAATCGTTGATTTAAATCGGCGTGATTTAAATCAATCCACCCTGATGCACATCATTTCAGTAAAAATGCAGTAAAATCAAGTCTTTGACAAGATGTTTTACTGTATTTATCATTGTGAAATTTCTGTGTATTACACAGAAACAATCAAGCAGTTGAACACAAATTTCTCACCATAATGGGCTTGAGGATAACATATTTCAGTGACTGCAAAATAGAAATTGTCTGGATTGAGGAAGGTATTAAATTTATTTCACTGAAACATAAGAGTTTGTAGTAATGCAAAATGCAATCTCAATGTAAAAGCTCTTTGCTTTCTGACACATGATGATTGCAAATTGTTTGCAAATAAAGCTTTGAAAATGTGATAAAATAGTAAAGTAAATGCTTACCATCCAGTTGGAGTATTAACCAAATTCTACAATGTCTTCCATGGATTCCAAGTGTGCAGAAAATGCTTCCACATCTGGATTATTCTGACCTACAAAAAAAGCAAAACCAAAAAACTTATCAACTAGCCCAGAGTAGATTAGATCCAAATATTGAAATTAAATAATAAAGTTGCTCTACTTACTTTGATATGGTGTTTTGCCAAAAAGGATAAATAAAAGTCACACATCTTCTTCAAAGTTCTTCAGATGGAATCCTTTCTTGATAGAAGGGCCAAAATGTCCTCAAGATGCAACATTTAACTGACAATACTTTGTCAAAGATGGTAGAATCTTCCTACAGTTCTTCTAAAAATTGCCTGAACCATGCCATGGCCCATGCAATACACAAGTCATTTACACACTAATCTCAGTGTATGCACATCATTTCACAACAATGCAGTAAAATCAAGTCTTTGACAAGATCTTTTACTGTATTTATCATTGTGAAATTTCTATGTATTGCACAGAAACAATCAAGCAGTTGAACACAAATTTCTCACCATAATTGGGCTGAGGATAACATCTTTTACTGACTGCAAAAAAGAAATCGTCTGGATTGAGGATGGTATTACATTTATTTAACTGAAACACAATAGTTTGTAGTAATGCAAAATGCAATCTCAATGTAAAAGCTCTTGGCTTTCTGACACATGATGATTGCAAATTGTTTGCAAATAAAGCTTTGAAAATGTGATAGAATAGCGAAGTAAATGCTTACCATCCAATTGGAGTATTAACCAAATTCTACAATGTCTTCCACGGATTCCAAGGGTGCAGAAAATGCTTCCACATCTGGATTATTCTGGCCTTCAAAAAAGCAAAATAAAAAAACTTATCAATTAGCACAGAATAGATTAGATCCAAATATTGAAATTAAATAATAAAGATGCTCCACTTACTTTGATATGATGTTTTGAAAAAAGGATAAATAAAAGCCACACATCTTCTTCAAAGTTTTTCTGATGGAATCCTTTCTTGATAGAAAGTCCAAAATGTCCTCAAGATGCAACATTTAACTGACAATGCTTTGTCAAGTATGGTAGAATTTTCCTACAGTTCTTCTAAAAATTGCCCGAAACATGCCATGGTCATGCAATACACAAGTCCTTTACACACTAATCTCTGTGTATGCACATCATTTCAGTAAAAATGCAGTAAAATCAAGTCTTTGACAAGATCTTTTACTGTATTTATCATTGTGAAATTTCTGTGTATTGCACAGAAACAATCAAGCAGTTGAACACAAATTTCTCACCATAATTGGCTTGAGGATAACATATTTCAGCGACTGCAAAAAAGAAATCGTCTGGATTGAGGAAGGTATTAAATTTATTTCACTGAAACATAAGAGTTTGTAGTAATGCAAAATGCAATCTCAATGTAAAAGCTCTTGCTTTCTGACACATGATGATTGCAAATTGTTTGCAAATAAAGCTTTGAAAATGTGATAAAATAGTGAAGTAAATGCTTACCATCCAGTTGGAGTATTAACCAAATTCTACAATGTCTTCCATGGATTCCAAGTGTGCAGAAAATGAGTCCATATCTGGATTTTTCTGACCTACAAAAAAAGCAAAACCAAAAAACTTATCAACTAGCCCAGAGTAGATCAGATCCAAATATTGAAATTAAATAATAAAGTTGCTCTGCTTACTTTGATATGGTGTTTTGCCAAAAAGGATAAATAAAAGTCACACATCTTCTTCAAAGTTCTTCAGATGGAATCCTTTCTTGATAGAAGGGCCAAAATGTCCTCAAGATGCAACATTTAACTGACAATACTTTGTCAAGGATGGTAGAATCTTCCTACAGTTCTTCTAAAAATTGCCTGAACCATGCCATGGCCCATGCAATACACAGGTCATTTACACACTAATCTCAGTGTATGCACATCATTTCACAACAATGTAGTAAAATCAAGTCTTTGACAAGATCTTTTACTGTATTTATCATTGTGAAATTTCTATGTATTGCACAGAAACAATCAAGCAATTGAACACAAGTTTCTCACCATAATTGGCTTGAGGATAACATATTTCAGCGACTGCAAAAAAGAAATCGTCTGGATTGAGGAAGGTATTAAATTTATTTCACTGAAACATAAGAGTTTGTAGTAATGCAAAATGCAATCTCAATGTAAAAGCTCTTTGCTTTCTGACACATGATGATTCTAAATTGTTTGCAAATAAAGCTTTGAAAATGTGATAGAATAGTGAAGTAAATGCTTACCATCCAGTTGGAGTATTAACCAAATTCTACAATGTCTTCGATGGATTCCAAGTGTGCAGAAAATGCTTCCACATCTGGATTGTTCTGACATACAAAAATCAAAACCAATAAACTTATCAATTAGCACAGAGTAGATTAGATCCAAATATTGAAATTAAATAATAAAGTTGCTCTACTTACTTTGATATGGTGTTTTGCCAAAAAGGATAAATAAAAGTCACACATCTTCTTCAAAGTTCTTCAGATGGAATCCTTTCTTGATAGAAGGGCCAAAATGTCCTCAAGATGCAACATTTAACTGACAATACTTTGTCAAGGATGGTAGAATCTTCCTACAGTACTTCTAAAAATTGCCTGAACCATGCCATGGCCCATGCAATACACAAGTCATTTACACACTAATCTCAGTGTGTAGCGCCGGCGTCCTCTGCCAGGCAGGGACGCTGTTCCCCTGCGCCAGCGTCCTCTGCCAGGCAGGGACGTCGCTCCCTTACCCTCACACAGCGTCCTCATTCCGCCCTGCTGGGGCTGCGCGCTCCTTCCCTGCCACTGGGCTTAGGGCGCGCGCGCGTGCACGCCCCCGCTCTTAAAGGGGCCGCGCGCATCTTTCAAAAAAGGTCCCCGGCCAATGCCGGTGGACTCCACCTTATATAAAGCACCTCCTCCTTAATGGAGGTGCCCGAGCAATGTTGTTGCACTGTTTAACCTGCCTGCAAGCCTACCTGGAGGTTCGGCCATCACCTGCGGTGTCCATCGGCTATTCCAGAGACTCTCGCCTGCTCACTTGGGGGCGCTCATCTGTCATCTGCCTGCTAGCCTACCGGGAGGCTCCACCATCTCAGGTCATATATACCTGTCCATTCAGAGACTGCCCCGGCCCCTTGCCTGCCTGTTTATCCAGAGACTGCCCTGGTCACTTGCCGTGACTACCTGTCTGTCTACCCAGAGACTGCCCCGGTCACTTGCCGTGACTACCTGTCTGTCTACCCAGAGACTGCCCCGGTCACTTGCCGTGACTACCCGCCTGTTTGTCCAGAGACTGCCCCGGTCACTTGCCGTGACTACCTGCCTGTCCCTCCAGAGACTGCCCCGGTCACTTGCTGTGACTACCTGCCTGTCCCTCCAGAGACTGCCCCGGTCACTTGCCGTGACTACCTGCCTGTCCCTCCAGAGACTGCCCCGGTCACTTGCCGTGACTACCTGCCTGTCCCTCCAGAGACTGCCCCGGTCACTTGCCGTGACTACCTGCCCATCTACCCAGAGACTGTCCCTGTCACTTGCCGTGACTTCCTGTCCGTCTCCCCGGGCGCCACCCGCTCCTTTACAAGGAAAGCCTCCTTGTATAATAAAGCTCAGAGGTTCCGCCTCCCAGACCCGTTACAGTTTGCTCGGGCCATGGAACCCGGTGGCACCCAAACTCCCTCGCTCTCTGACCTGTGTCATGAACTGTCTCGTCAGAGGTCTCAACAGGAGTCCATCCTGGGTCACCTGCGGAATGTTAATTCCCGCCTGGATACCCTGACTACTTCACCAGCAACCACCGCGGGCGCCATGACTCGCAATCCGGCAGTTCCGCTGCTTACCAATTCTGTGGTTTCCGTTCCTGGACCTCGACTTTCAGCTCCTCCTCGGTTTGGAGGCGACCCTGCTCTGGCTCGGGGTTTCATTAACCAGTGCACCCTGCATTTTGAACTCCTGGCACACCAGTTTAACTCCGTCTGGGCCAAAATTGCCTTCATCATGTCCCATCTCACCGGAGAGGCCCTGGCCTGGCTAAATCCTCTTTGGGAGAGAGAAGATCCTCTGGTGTCTGACCTGTCTGCGTTTCTCTCAGCCTTCCGGAAGGTATTCGACGAGCCCGGATGGAAGACCTCCTCTGCATCATCTCTGCTGCGTCTCCATCAGGGAAGTCTCACCGTGGGTCAATATGCCATATGGTTCAGTACCCTTGCCTCGGAGCTGGCTTGGGATAATGACGCTCTGATATCTGTCTTCTGGGAGGGTCTGTCCGGCCGTATTAAAGATGAACTTGCCGGTCGGGACATTCCAACCTCTCTCGATGACCTAATAACTCTTGCCAATCGAATTGATCTACGGTTCCAGGAGCGCGCTAAGGAGGTCACCCGTGAGAGAAGGTTTCCTCGTCTAGCTCCATCTTTTCAGAGACCTGTAACTCCTTCCGTTTCTCCTCAGGCACACTCTTCTGAGCCTATGCAAGTCGACCAGACCAAGATGGTCAAAGCCCGTCAGGACTTACGCTGTGCCGAGGGGAGTTGCTTCTACTGTGGCAGTAAGGAGCACCGGATCCGTACCTGCCCAGAGAGGTCGGGAAACGCCTGTGTCTAGGTTCGCTCGGAGAGGTCCACCTAGACAAAAATAAATCCTCTTCATCTCTGCTGCTGTCTGTCTCAATTCTCCTCGGTGAGAACCGTTACTTCGAACTAGCCCAACTTGATTCTGGAGCAGCCGGGAATCTTGTTTCACAGGCTCTAGTAGAAAAATATTGCATTCCTACCAAACCTCTGGTTGAACCAGTATCTGTTGCTGCTGTGGATGGGGGTCTCCTACCACGTCCCATCCAACTTATCACTGAAGCCATAACCCTGCAGGTGGGAATGTTGCACTCTGAGAGCATCTCGTTTCATGTTCTGCCTGGACTCTCTCACGCTTTCTTACTAGGTCTGCCTTGGCTCCAAAAGCATGCACCCGTGCTCGACTGGCAGACTAGAGAGATCCTTCGCTGGGGACAGGACTGTCATAAAACGTGTTTGGTTCCTGTTCATCCCGTCCATCCTTCTCCTACACCAACTAATCTACCAGGGCTCCCGATTCCATATTGGTCATTCGCTGATGTCTTTAATAAAAAGGAAGCAGAGACATTACCCCCTCACAGACCGTATGATTGCCCAATCGACCTGCTACCCGGTACTACGCCTCCCCGTGGGCGTATTTACCCATTGTCTGCTGCTGAGACCAGGTCGATGTCCGAATATATCGAGGAGAATTTGGCCAAGGGATTCATCCGGAAATCCACCTCCCCAGCGGGAGCAGGTTTCTTCTTCGTAAAAAAGAAAGACGGCTCTCTCCATCCCTGTATTGACTACAGAGGCCTAAATTTGATCACGGTGAAGAATAAGTACCCTCTTCCGCTCATTCCAGAATTGTTTGATCGTCTGAGGGGGGCTAGAATCTTCACCAAACTGGATCTTCGTGGGGCATATAACCTAGTCCGTATCCGTCGGGGAGATGAATGGAAGACGGCATTCATCACCCGGGACGGCCACTACGAGTATTTGGTGATGCCCTTTGGTCTCTGTAATGCTCCAGCAGTCTTTCAGGAGTTGGTCAATGACATCTTTCGGGACCTTCTCTACTCCTGCGTTGTGGTGTACCTAGATGACATCTTGGTCTTCTCTCCGGATCTCCAGTCTCACCGGAGGGATGTTCGTCAGGTTCTGCTCAGGCTCAGGCAGAATCACCTCTTCGCCAAATATGAGAAGTGTCTATTTGAGCAGACCTCGCTTCCGTTTTTGGGTTACATCATTTCTCAGACAGGCCTACGAATGGATCCGGAGAAACTGTCTGCCATCGAGAGATGGCCCCGACCGGAGGGGTTGAAGGCCATTCAGCGGTTCCTGGGATTCGCCAATTATTACCGCCTTTTCATACCGCACTTCTCTTCCCGGACTGCTCCAATCTCCGCGCTCACCCGCAAGGATGCTAATCCCAAACAGTGGACGCCCGAAGCAGAGGAGGCCTTTCTTTCTTTAAAACAGGCCTTCTCTTCCGCTCCAGTGCTGCATCGTCCGGACGGCAACAAGCAGTTCTTCCTGGAGGTGGACGCTTCTTCTTCTGGAGCCGGAGCGGTACTTACTCAAAAATCTTCATCCGGGAGGATGGTATCTTGCGGCTTCTTCTCCAAACTCTTCTCCTCTTCTGAGCGCAATTACTCCATAGGAGACCGAGAGTTATTGGCCATCAAGCTGGCATTGGAGGAGTGGCGTTACCTACTCGAGGGGGCTCTTCATCCGGTAATCATTTACACTGACCACAAAAATCTGGCTTACCTCCAGCATGCCCAGAGACTTAACCCTCGCCAAGCCCGGTGGTCCTTGTTTTTTGCCCGCTTTGATTTCCTTTTACATTTTCGCCCGGCTGACAAGAACATCAAGGCGGATGCCTTGTCCCGGTCCTTCCTGGTGTCGGATCTCGAGGAGGAACCTAAACATATCATCGATCCCGCCAGAGTGATGCAGGTGGCTCCTGTGAGTCTAAATCGTCTCCCTCCTGGTAAGACGTTCGTATCAGTAACCGATCGGAAGAGAATCCTACACTGGGGTCATTCGTCTAAACTAGCTGGCCACGCTGGTCAGAGAAAGACCCTCCAGCTCATTACCCGGCATTACTGGTGGCCTACCCTGCACAAGGACGTAATAGACTTTGTTTCTGCCTGTGTCTCCTGTGCCCGCAACAAAGTTCCGAGACACCTGCCTGCCGGCCGTCTTCTTCCGCTTCCTGTACCCGCTGCCCCCTGGCAGCATATAGCCATGGACTTCATAACAGATCTGCCCGTCTCTGCCGGTTGTACGGTCATTTGGGTGGTTGTTGACCGATTTTCCAAGATGGCTCACTTCATTCCCCTGCCAGGGCTTCCGTCTGCACCCGAGTTGGCTAAAGACTTTATCCGCCACATCTTCCGTCTTCATGGTCTGCCTCGTCACATTGTGTCGGATCGTGGGGTACAGTTCACCTCACGTTTCTGGAGAGCCACTTGTTAGTTGCTAGACGTCACCTTGGATTTCTCCTCCGCTTACCACCCGCAGTCCAATGGACAAGTCGAGCGAATCAATCAGAATCTGACCAGTTATCTCCGGCACTTCGTTAATGCCCACCATTCTGACTGGGTGGATCTCCTGCCTTGGGCCGAATTCTCTTACAACAATCACGAGAGCGAATCTTCCTCCAAATCTCCGTTTTTTGTAGTCTTCGGTCAACACCCTCGGATCCCTGTTCCTGTCTCCATCTCTGTGGACAATCCAGCTGCGGAATCTCTGGTTAACGAGTTTTCCTCCTTATTCCTCCGCACTCATTCTGTCATCCGAGCGCATGAAGAAACATGCTGACAAAAAACGTCTGGATCCTCCTCAATTCCGTCCTGGGGATAAGGTCTGGCTTTCGTCCAAGTATGTCCGGCTCAAGATTCCTTCCTACAAGTTAGGCCCTCGGTTCATCGGTCCTTTTGAGATCATCAGTCAGATCAACCCGGTGTCCTATAAATTGAAACTCCCGGCCAATTTGCGGATTCCTAACTCCTTCCATGTATCTCTCCTCAAACCGGTGGTACTTAACTCTTTTGTCAAGTCTACAGGTACACCTCCTGCTCCAGTGTCTGCTGAAGACGAATTTGAAGTAGAGAACATTCTGGCCACCAAAAGGGTAGGAAGAAAGACCTACTTTCTGGTGGATTGGAAGGGGTTTGGTCCTGAGGAGAGAACGTGGGAGCCTCGGGAGAACATCCATGCCCCTCTCATCCTAGCTAAATTTCTTTCTGGCCTAAAGAAGGGGGGGCCTAAAGGGGGGTACTGTAGCGCCGGCGTCCTCTGCCAGGCAGGGACGCTGTTCCCCTGCGCCAGTGTCCTCTGCCAGGCAGGGACGTCGCTCCCCTCACCCTCACACAGCGTCCTCCTTCCGCCTGCTGGGGCTGCGCGCTCCTTCCCTGCCACTGGGCTTAGGGCGCGCGCGCGTGCACACCCCCGCTCTTAAAGGGGCCGCGAGCATCTTTCAAAAAAGGTCCCGGCCAATGCCGGTGGACTCAACCTTATATAAAGCACCTCCTCCTTAATGGAGGTGCCCGGGCAATGTTGTTGCACTGTTTAACTCTGCTTCAGCCCTCAGGGTCCGTTACCAGTTACCTTCCTGTTTCCTGCCAGTTTCCTGTCTGCTACCTGCCCGCAAGCCTGCCTGGAGGTTCGGCCGTCACATGCGGTGACCATCGGCAATTCCAGAGACTCTCGCCTGCTCACTTGGGGGCGCTCATCAGCCATCTGCCTGCAAGCCTACCTGGAGGTTCGGCCATCACCTGCGGTGTCCATCGGCTATTCCAGAGACTCTCGCCTGCTCACTTGGGGGCGCTCATCTGCCATCTGCCTGCAAGCCTACCTGGAGGTTCGGCCATCACCTGCGGTGTCCATCGGCTATTCCAGAGACTCTCGCCTGCTCACTTGGGGGCGCTCATCTGTCATCTGCCTGCTAGCCTACCGGGAGGCTCCACCATCTCAGGTCGTATATACCTGTCCATTCAGAGACTGCCCCGGCCCCTTGCCTGCCTGTTTATCCAGAGACTGCCCCGGTCACTTGCCGTGACTACCTGTCTGTTTACCCAGAGACTGAGAAAATGAAGGAAAAAGGGATCCAGCTTCAATAAAATCTTCATCTTTATTGATTCATAAAAACATGAATAATGGCATGCTCCTGGACAAGCTCAGGACAAGGCTACGCGTTTCGATCACAGGGATCTTTATCACAGCTGTGAGCTGTGATAAAGATCCCTGTGATCGAAACGCGTAGCCTTGTCCTGAGCTTGTCCAGGAGCATGCCATTATTCATGTTTTTATGAATCAATAAAGATGAAGATTTTATTGGAGCTGGATCTCTTTTTCCTTCATTTTCTCATGTATCTTCACGTTTGATCAAGCGGAGGATCCGTGCTTCTACAAACCGGTGAGCTGGTTAGCGTTCTTATATTTACCCAGAGACTGCCCCGGTCACTTGCCGTGACTACCCGCCTGTTTGTCCAGAGACTGCCCCGGTCACTTGCCGTGACTACCTGCCTGTCCCTCCAGAGACTGCCCCGGTCACTTGCCGTGACTACCTGCCTGTCCCTCCAGAGACTGCCCCGGTCACTTGCCGTGACTACCTGCCTGTCCCTCCAGAGACTGCCCCGGTCACTTGCCGTGACTACCTGCCTGTCCCTCCAGAGACTGCCCCGGTCACTTGCCGTGACTACCTGCCTGTCCCTCCAGAGACTGCCCCGGTCACTTGCCGTGACTACCTGCCTGTCCCTCCAGAGACTGCCCCGGTCACTTGCCGTGACTACCTGCCTGTCCCTCCAGAGACTGCCCCGGTCACTTGCCGTGACTACCTGCCTGTCCCTCCAGAGACTGCCCCGGTCACTTGCCGTGACTACCTGCCCGTCTACCCAGAGACTGTCCCTGTCACTTGCCGTGACTTCCTGTCCGTCTCCCCGGGCGCCACCCGCTCCTTTACAAGGAAAGCCTCCTTGTATAATAAAGCTCAGAGGTTCCGCCTCCCAGACCCGTTACACAGTGTATGCACATAATTTCACAACAATGCAGTAAAATCAAGTCTTTGACAAGATCTTTTACTGTATTTATCATTGTGAAATTTCTATGTATTGCATAGAAACAATCAAGCAGTTGAACACAAATTTCTAACCATAATTGGCTTGAGGATAACATATTTCAGCGACTGCAAAAAAGAAATCGTCTGGATTGAGGATGGTATTACATTTATTTAACTGAAACACAATAGTTTGTAGTAATGCAAAATGCAATCTCAAAGTAAAAGCTCTGGGCTCTCTGACACATGATGATTGCAAATTGTTTGCAAATAAAGCTTTGAAAATGTGATAGAATAGCGAAGTAAATGTTTACCATCCAACTGGAGTATTAACCAAATTCTACAATGTCTTCCATGGATTCCAAGTGTGCAGAAAATGAGTCCATATCTGGATTTTTCTGACCTACAAAAAAAGCAAAACCAAAAAACTTATCAACTAGCCCAGAGTAGATCAGATCCAAATATTGAAATTAAATGATATTGTTGCTCTACTTACTTTGATATGGTGTTTTGCCAAAAAGGATAAATAAAAATCACACATCTTCTTCAAAGTTCTTCAGATGGAATCCTTTCTTGATAGAAGGGCCAAAATGTCCCCAAGATGCAACATTTAACTGACAATACTTTGTCAAGGATGGTAGAATCTTCCTACAGTATTTCTAAAAATTGCCTGAACCATGCCATGGCCCATGCAATACACAAGTCATTTACACACTAATCTCAATGTATGCAGATCATTTCACAACAATACAGTAAAATCAAGTCTTTGACAAGATCTTTTACTGTATTTATCATTGTGAAATTTCTATGTATTGCACAGAAACAATCAAGCAGTTGAACACAAATTTCTCACCATAATTGGCTTGAGGATAACATCTTTTACTGACTGCAAAAAAGAAATCATCTGGATTGAGGATGGTATTACATTTATTTAACTGAAACACAATAGTTTGTAGTAATGCAAAATGCAATCTCAATGTAAAAGCTCTTGGCTTTCTGACACATGATGATTGCAAATTGTTTGCAAATAAAGCTTTGAAAATGTGATAGAATAGCGAAGTAAATGCTTACCATACAATTGGAGTATTAACCAAATTCTACAATGTCTTCCACGGATTCCAAGGGTGCAGAAAATGCTTCCACATCTGGATTATTCTGTCCTTCAAAAAAGCAAAATAAAAAAACTTATCAATTAGCACAGAGTAGATTAGATCCAAATATTGAAATTAAATAATAAAGATGCTCCACTTACTTTGATATGATGTTTTGAAAAAAGGATAAATAAAAGCCACACATCTTCTTCAAAGTTCTTCTGATGGAATCCTTTCTTGATAGAAGGTCCAAAATGTCCTCAAGATGCAACATTTAACTGACAATGCTTTGTCAAGTATGTTAGGGTTCGATTTCCCGCTGCTGCACAAGGGGAATCTCGAACCCGTCCCGCTGCGGTCTCCCATTCATCTCTGGCCGCAGTGGAGCCTGCTCAGCAGAGGCGTCGGTCCAGGTGTCTTGCCCACTCCACTACTGGGCAGTGACTTGTTGCTGCCTTTCCTGGATCTGCTATTATAGCCAATGCTGGAGCAGACGTCTTTGGGACAAAGTACTGCATTTTCCCTTCTGAGCATGCCCAGAGTGAGATCTCTCATTGGAGATCAGGGTCACATGCTCAGGTACTGCAGCAGCTCCTATTGGCCCGCCAGGAAGGCCCTGTTACTACTAGTCTTCTGGAACAGGTTTCTCATTGGTCCTTGTTCCTGGAAGGTCCTGTTGCTGTTACTATAAAAGGGTAGCATGGCTGGGCCGCCATGCGCTAATATCAACCATTGTATGCTATGCGCCAGTGTGGTCATGCGTGTGTGTGGTTAGGGACCCGGCTGAAATAAGCCACTAGAATACCGACTTAATCGGTGAGGAGTTTGGTGTGCTAGCTGGTCAGGGTCGGTGTCCTAGATGCCCTAGATTACCGGCATAACCGGTGAGGAGTTTGATTGCCGTATTCAGGGTCTGGCGTTCAGACGCCATAGATTGCGGGTGACTCCCGCGAGGACATTAGCGCATGACCACGTATTATGCTCGCTTAGCAATTAACCGTGTACCTGAGAGCCTGACAGGACACGGTACTTTTTCTCAGCGACTCTGTGACGTAACAGGGTTCGCTTTAGACGCTAGACAGCGCCCTAGCGTTTTACTTTGCAGCTCACTGAAGTTAAGTGAGTTCGCACCTATCGCCATATAGCGCTGTGGCATCCCGTTAGCGGCTCTGGGATTAACAGAGTTTGCACTTACTGCCACAACGCGCTACGGCGTTTATTTTTGCGACTCTGCGGGATAACAGAGTTCGCTACTTTCGCCATCTTATTAGCAGCGGGCTTCGCCTGCACGGTGGACCCCGGGCTGCGAACGCACCTCTCTATTATATCTATTAGGTGCGTTCCGCAGACCTTAACAAAGTATGGTAGAATTTTCCTACAGTTCTTCTAAAAATTGCCAGAAACATGCCATGGCCCATGCAATACACAAGTCCTTTACACACTAATCTCAGTGTATGCACATCATTTCAGTAAAAATGCAGTAAAATCAAGTCTTTGACAAGATCTTTTACTGTATTTATCATTGTGAAATTTCTGTGTATTGCACAGAAACAATCAAGCAGTTGAACCAAATTTCTCACCATAATTGGCCTGAGAATAACATATTTCAGCGACTGCAAAAAAGAAATCGTATGGATTCAGGATGGTATTAAATTTATTTAACTGAAACACAATAATTTGTAGTAATGCAAAATGCAATCTCAATGTAAAAGTTTTGGCTTTCTGACACAAGATGATTGCAAATTGTTTGCAAATAAAGCTTAAAAAATGTGATAAAATAGTGAAGTAAATGCTTACCATCCAGTTGGAGTATTAAACAAATTCTACAATGTCTTCCATGGATTCCAAGGGTGCAGAAAATGCGTCCATATCTGGATTTTTCTGACCTACAAAAGAGCAAATCCAAAAATCTTATCAATTAGCACAGAGTATATTAGATCCAAATATTGAAATTAAATAATAAAGTTGCTCTACTTACTTTGATATGGTGTTTTGCCAAAAGAATAAATAAAAGTCACACATCTTCTTCAAAGTTCTTCAGGTGGAATCCTTTCTTGATAGAAGTTCCAAAATGTCCTCAAGATATAACATTTAACTGACAATACTTTGTCAAGGATGGTAGAATCTTCCTACAGGTCTTCTAAAAATTGCCTGAACCATGCCATGGCCCATGCAATACACAAGTCCTTTACACACTAATCTCTGTGTATGCACATCATTTCACAACAATGCAGTAAAATCAAGTCTTTGACAAGATCTTTTACTGTATTTATCATTGTGAAATTTCTATGTATTGCACAGAAATAATCAAGCAGTTGAACACAAATTTCTCACCATAATTGGGCTGAGGATATCATCTGTTACTGACTGCAAAAAAGAAATTGTCTGGATTAAGGATGGTATTACATTTATTGAACTGAAACACAATAGTTTGTAATAATGCAAAATGCAATCTCAATGTAAAATTGTTTGCAAATAAAGTTTTGAAAATGTGATAGAATAGTGAAGTAAATGCTTACCATCCAATTGGAGTTTTAACCAAATTCTACAATGTCTTCCACGGATTCCAAGGGTGCAAAAAATGCTTCCCCATCTGGGTTATTCTGACCTACAAAAAAAGCAAAACCAAAAAAATTTATCAATTAGCCCAGAATAGATTAGATCAAAATATAGAAATTAAATAATAAAGTTGTTCCACTTACTTGAATATGGTGTTTTGCCGAAAAGGATAAATAAAAGCCACCCATCTTCTTCAAAGTTCTACTGATTGAATCCATTCTTGATAGAAGGTCCAAAATCTCCTCAAGATGCAACATTCAACTGACAATACTTTGTCAAGAATGGAAGAATTTTCCTACAGTTCTTCTAAAAAGTGCCCGAAACATGCCATGGCCCATGCAATATACAAGTCCTTTACACACTAACCTGTGTGTATGCACATCATTTCACAACAATGCAGTAAAATCAAGTCTTTGACAAGACTTTTTACTGTATTTCTCATTGTGAAATTTCTGTGTAATGCACAGAAACAATCAAGCAGTTGAACACAAATTTCTCACCATAATTGGCCTGAGGATAACATATTTCAGCGACTGCAAAAAAGAAATCGTCTGGATTCAGGATGGTATTAAATTTATTTAACTGAAACACAATAATTTGTAGTAATGCAAAATGCAATCTCAATGTAAAAGTTCTTGGCTTTCTGACACAAGATGATTGCAAATTGTTTGCAAATAAAGCTTAAAAAATGTGATAAAATAGTGAAGTAAATGCTTACCATCCAGTTGGAGTATTAACCAAATTCTACAATGTCTTCCATGGATTCCAAGGGTGCAGAAAATGCGTCCATATCTGGATTTTTCTGACCTACAAAAAAAGTAAAACCAAATAACTTATTAAATTAGCACAGAGTAGATTAGATCCAAATATTGAAATTAAATAATAAAGTTGCTCCACTTACTTTGATATGGTGTTTTGCAAAAAAGGATAAATACAAGCTACACATCTTCTTCAAAGTTCTTCAGATGGAATCCTTTCTTGATAGAAGGTCCAAAATCTCCTCAAGATGCAACATTTAACTGACAATACTTTGTCAAGGATGGTAGAATCTTCCTACAGTTCTTCTAAAAATTGCCTGAACCATGCCATGGCCCATGCAATACACAAGTCATTTACACACTAATCTCAGTGTATGCACATCATTTCACAACAATGCAGTGAAATCAAGTCTTTGACAAGATATTTCACTGTATTTATCATTGTGAAATTTCTATGTATTGCATAGAAACAATCAAGCAGTTGAACACAAATTTCTCACCATAATTGGGCTGAGGATAACATCTTTTACTGACTGCAAAAAGAAATCGTCTGGATTGAGGATGGTATTACATTTAACTGAAACACAATAGTTTGTAGTAATGCAAAATGCAATCTCAATGTAAAAGCTCTTGGCTTTCTGACACATGATGATTGCAAATTGTTTGCAAATAAAGCTTTGAAAATGTGATAGAATAGCGAAGTAAATGCTTACCATCCAGTTGGATTATTAAACAAATTCTACAATGTCTTCCATGGATTCCAAGGGTGCAGAAAATGCGTCCATATCTGGATTTTTCTGACCTACAAAAAGCAAATCCAAAAATCTTCTCAATTAGCACAGAGTATATTAGATCCAAATATTGAAATTAAATAATAAAGTTGCTCTACTTACTTTGATATGGTGTTTTGCCAAAAGAATAAATAAAAGTCACACATCTTCTTCAAAGTTCTTCAGGTGGAATCCTTTCTTGATAGAAGTTCCAAAATGTCCTCAAGATATAACATTTAACTGACAATACTTTGTCAAGGATGGTAGAATCTTCCTACAGGTCTTCTAAAAATTGCCTGAACCATGCCATGGCCCATGCAATACACAAGTCCTTTACACACTAATCTCTGTGTATGCACATCATTTCACAACAATGCAGTAAAATCAAGTCTTTGACAAGATCTTTTACTGTATTTATCATTGTGAAATTTCTATGTATTGCACAGAAATAATCAAGCAGTTGAACACACATTTCTCACCATAATTGGGCTGAGGATATCATCTGTTACTGACTGCAAAAAAGAAATTGTCTGGATTAAGGATGGTATTACATTTATTGAACTGAAACACAATAGTTTGTAGTAATGCAAAATGCAATCTCAATGTAAAATTGTTTGCAAATAAAGTTTTGAAAATGTGATAGAATAGTGAAGTAAATGCTTTCCATCCAATTGGAGTTTTAACCAAATTCTACAATGTCTTCCACGGATTCCAAGGGTGCAGAAAATGCTTCCCCATCTGGGTTATTCTGACCTACAAAAAAAGCAAAACCAAAAAAATTTATCAATTAGCCCAGAGTAGATTAGATCAAAATATAGAAATTAAATAATAAAGTTGTTCCACTTACTTGAATATGGTGTTTTGCCGAAAAGGATAAATAAAAGCCACCCATCTTCTTCAAAGTTCTACTGATTGAATCCATTCTTGATAGAAGGTCCAAAATCTCCTCAAGATGCAACATTCAACTGACAATACTTTGTCAAGAATGGAAGAATCTTCCTACAGTTCTTCTAAAAAGTGCCCGAAACATGCCATGGCCCATGCAATATACAAGTCCTTTACACACTAACCTGTGTGTATGCACATCATTTCACAACAATGCAGTAAAATCAAGTCTTTGACAAGACTTTTTACTGTATTTCTCATTGTGAAATTTCTGTGTAATGCACAGAAACACTCAAGCAGTTGAACACAAATTTCTCACCATAATTGGCCTGAGGATAACATATTTCAGCGACTGCAAAAAAGAAATCGTCTGGATTCAGGATGGTATTAAATTTATTTAACTGAAACACAATAATTTGTAGTAATGCAAAATGCAATCTCAATGTAAAAGTTCTTGGCTTTCTGACACAAGATGATTGCAAATTGTTTGCAAATAAAGCTTAAAAAATGTGATAAAATAGTGAAGTAAATGCTTACCATCCAGTTGGAGTATTAACCAAATTCTACAATGTCTTCCATGGATTCCAAGGGTGCAGAAAATGCGTCCATATCTGGATTTTTCTGACCTACAAAAAAAGTAAAACCTAAAAAACTTATTAAATTAGCACAGAGTAGATTAGATCCAAATATTGAAATTAAATAATAAAGTTGCTCCACTTACTTTGATATGGTGTTTTGCAAAAAAGGATAAATACAAGCTACACATCTTCTTCAAAGTTCTTCAGATGGAATCCTTTCTTGATAGAAGAGCCAAAATGTCCTCAAGATGCAACATTTAACTGACAATACTTTGTCAAGGATGGTAGAATCTTCCTACAGTTCTTCTAAAAATTGCCTGAACCATGCCATGGCCCATGCAATACACAAGTCATTTACACACTAATCTCAGTGTATGCACATCATTTCACAACAATGCAGTGAAATCAAGTCTTTGACAAGATATTTCACTGTATTTATCAATGTGAAATTTCTATGTATTGCATAGAAACAATCAAGCAGTTGAACACAAATTTCTCACCATAATTGGGCTGAGGATAACATCTTTTACTGACTGCAAAAAAGAAATCGTCTGGATTGAGGATGGTATTACATTTAACTGAAACACAATAGTTTGTAGTAATGCAAAATGCAATCTCAATTTAAAAGCTCTTGGCTTTCTGACACATGATGATTGCAAATTGTTTGCAAATAAAGCTTTGAAAATGTGATAGAATAGCGAAGTAAATGCTTACCATCCAATTGGAGTATTAACCAAATTCTACAATGTCTTCCACGGATTCCAAGGGTGCAGAAAATGCTTCCACATCTGGATTATTCTGACCTTCAAAAAAGCAAAATAAAAAAACTTATCAATTAGCACAGAGTAGATTAGATCCAAATATTGAAATTAAATAATAAAGATGCTCCACTTACTTTGATATGATGTTTTGAAATAAAGATAAATAAAAGCCACACATCTTCTTCAAAGTTCTACTGATGGAATCCTTTCTTGATAGAAGGTCCAAAATGTCCTCAAGATGCAACATTTAACTGACAATGCTTTGTCAAGTATGGTAGAATTTTCCTACAGTTCTTCTAAAAATTGCCCGAAACATGCCATGGTCCATGCAATACACAAGTCCTTTACACACTAATCTCAGTGTATGCACATCATTTCACAACAATGCAGTAAAATCAAGTCTTTGACAAGATCTTTTACTGTATTTATCATTGTGAAATTTCTGTGTATTGCACAGAAACAATCAAGCAGTTGAACACAAATTTCTCACCATAATTGGCTTGAGGATAACATATTTCAGCGACTGCAAAAAAGAAATCGTCTGGATTGAGGAAGGTATTAAATTTATTTCACTGAAACATAAGAGTTTGTAGTAATGCAAAATGCAATCTCAATGTAAAAGCTCTTTGCTTTCTGACACATGATGATTGCAAATTGTTTGCAAATAAAGCTTTGAAAATGTGATAGAATAGTGAAGTAAATGCTTACCATCCAGTTGGAGTAATAACCAAATTCTACAATGTCTTCCATGGATTCCAACGGTGCAGAAAATGCTTCCACATCTGGATTGTTCTGACGTACAAAAAGCAAAACCAAAAACCTTATCAACTAGCCCAGAGTAGATTAGATCCAAATATTCAAATTCAATAATAAAGTTGCTCTACTTACTTTGATATGGTATTTTGCTAAAAGAATAAATAAAAGTCACACATCTTCTTCAAAGTTCTTCGGTGGAATCCTTTCTTGATAGAAGTTCCAAAATGTCCTCAAGAGATAACATTTAACTGACAATACTTTCTCAAGGATGGTAGAATCTTCCTACAGTTCTTCTAAAAATTGCCTGAACCATGCCATGGCCCATGCAATACACAAGTCATTTACACACTAATCTCAGTGTATGCACATCATTTCACAACAATGCAGTAAAATCAAGTCTTTGACAAGACTTTTTACTGTATTTATCATTGTGAAATTTCTATGTATTGCACAGAAACAATCAAGCAGTTGAACACAAATTTCTCACCATAATTGGGCTGAGGATAACATCTTTTACTGACTGCAAAAAAAGAAATCGTCTGGATTGAGGAAGGTATTAAATTTATTTCACTGAAACATAAGAGTTTGTAGTAATGCAAAATGCAATCTCAATGTAAAAGCTCTTTGCTTTCTGACACATGATGATTGCAAATTGTTTGCAAATAAAGCTTTGAAAATGTGATAAATAGTGAAGTAAATGCTTACCATCCAGTTGGAGTAATAACCAAATTCTACAATGTCTTCCATGGATTCCAACGGTGCAGAAAATGCTTCCACATCTGGATTGTTCTGACGTACACAAAGCAAAACCAAAAACCTTATCAACTAGCCCAGAGTAGATTAGATCCAAATATTCAAATTCAATAATAAAGTTGCTCTACTTACTTTGATATGGTATTTTGCTAAAAGAATAAATAAAAGTCACACATCTTCTTCAAAGTTCTTCAGGTGGAATCCTTTCTTGATAGAAGTTCCAAAATGTCCTCAAGAGATAACATTTAACTGACAATACTTTCTCAAGATGGTAGAATCTTCCTACAGTTCTTCTAAAAATTGCCTGAACCATGCCATGGCCCATGCAATACACAAGTCATTTACACACTAATCTCAGTGTATGCACATCATTTCACAACAATGCAGTAAAATCAAGTCTTTGACAAGATCTTTTTACTGTATTTATCATTGTGAAATTTCTATGTATTGCACAGAAACAATCAAGCAGTTGAACACAAATTTCTCACATAATTGGGCTGAGGATAACATCTTTTACTGACTGCAAAAAAGAAATCGTCTGGATTGAGGAAGGTATTAAATTTATTTCACTGAAACATAAGAGTTTGTAGTAATGCAAAATGCAATCTCAATGTAAAAGCTCTTTGCTTTCTGACACATGATGATTCTAAATTGTTTGCAAATAAAGCTTTGAAAATGTGATAGAATAGTGAAGTAAATGCTTACCATCCAGTTGAGTATTAACCAAATTCTACAATGTCTTCGATGGATTCCAAGTGTGCAGAAAATCCTTCCACATCTGGATTGTTCTGACGTACAAAAATCAAAACCAATAAACTTATCAATTAGCACAGAGTAGATTAGATCCAAATATTGAAATTAAATAATAAAGTTGCTCTACTTACTTTGATATGGTGTTTTGCCAAAAGGATAAATAAAAGTCACACATCTTCTTCAAAGATCTTCAGATGGAATCCTTTCTTGATAGAAGGGCCAAAATGTCCTCAAAATGCAACATTTAACTGACAATACTTTGTCAAGGATGGTAGAATCTTCCTACAGTACTTCTAAACATTGCCTGAACCATGCCATGGCCCATGCAATACACAAGTCATTTACGCACGAATCTCAGTGTATGCACATCATTTCACAACAATGCAGTAAAATCAAGTCTTTGACAAGATCTTTTACTGTATTTATCATTGTGAAATTTCTGTGTATTGCACAGAAACAATCAAGCAGTTGAACACAAATTTCTCACCATAATTGGCTTGAGGATAACATATTTCAGCGACTGCAAAAAAGAAATCGTCTGGATTGAGGAAGGTATTAAATTTATTTACTGAAAACAATAAAATTTGTAGTAATGCAAAATGCAATCTCAAGTAAAAGCTCTTGCTTTCTGACACATGATGATTGCAAATTGTTTGCAAATAAAGCTTTGAAAATGTGATAGAATAGTGAAGTAAATGCTTACCATCCAGTTGGAGTATAACCAAATTCTACAATGTCTTCCATGGATTCCAAGGGTGCAGAAAATGCTTCCACATCTGGATTTTCTGACTCAAAAAAGCAAAAACCAAAAAACTTATCAATAGCACAGAGTAGATTAGATCCAAATATTGAAATTAATAATAAAGTTGCTCACTTACTTTGATATGGTATTTTGCAAAAGAATAAAAAAAAGTCACACATCTTCTTCAAAGTTTTCGATGGAATCCTTTCTTGATAGAAGTTCCAAAATGTCCTCAAGAGAACATTTAACTGACAATACTTTCTCAAGGAATGGTAGAATTTCCTACAGTTCTTCTAAAAATTGCCTGAACATGCCATGGCCCATGCAATACAAAGTCCATTTACACACTAATCTCGTGTATGCACATCATTTCACAACAATGCAGTAAAATCAAGTCTTTGACAAGATCTTTTACTGTATTTATCATTGTGAAATTTCTATGTATTGCACAGAAACAATCAAGCAGTTGAACACAAATTTCTCACCATAATTGGCTGAGGATAACATTTTCACTGACTGCAAAAAAGAAATCGTCTGGATTGAGGAAGGTATTAAATTTATTTCACTGAAACATAAGAGTTTGTAGTAATGCAAAATGCAATCTCAATGTAAAAGCTCTTTGCTTTCTGACACATGATGATTGCAAATTGTTTGCAAATAAAGCTTTGAAAATGTGATAGAATAGTGAAGTAAATGCTTACCATCCAGTTGGAGTAATAACCAAATTCTACAATGTCTTCCATGGATTCCAACGGTGCAGAAAATGCTTCCACATCTGGATTGTTCTGACGTACACAAAGCAAAACCAAAAACCTTATCAACTAGCCCAGAGTAGATTAGATCCAAATATTCAAATTCAATAATAAAGTTGCTCTACTTACTTTGATATGGTATTTTGCTAAAAGAATAAATAAAAGTCACACATCTTCTTCAAAGTTCTTCAGGTGGAATCCTTTCTTGATAGAAGTTCCAAAATGTCCTCAAGAGATAACATTTAACTGACAATACTTTCTCAAGGATGGTAGAATCTTCCTACAGTTCTTCTAAAAATTGCCTGAACCATGCCATGGCCCATGCAATACACAAGTCATTTACACACTAATCTCAGTGTATGCACATCATTTCACAACAATGCAGTAAAATCAAGTCTTTGACAAGATCTTTTACTGTATTTATCATTGTGAAATTTCTATGTATTGCACAGAAACAATCAAGCAGTTGAACACAAATTTCTCACCATAATTGGGCTGAGGATAACATCTTTTACTGACTGCAAAAAAGAAATCGTCTGGATTGAGGAAGGTATTACATTTATTTCACTGAAACATAAGAGTTTGTAGTAATGCAAAATGCAATCTCAATGTAAAAGCTCTTTGCTTTCTGACACATGATGATTCTAAATTGTTTGCAAATAAAGCTTTGAAAATGTGATAGAATAGTGAAGTAAATGCTTACCATCCAGTTGGAGTATTAACCAAATTCTACAATGTCTTCGATGGATTCCAAGTGTGCAGAAAATCCTTCCACATCTGGATTGTTCTGACGTACAAAAATCAAAACCAAAAACTTATCAATTAGCACAGAGTAGATTAGATCCAAATATTGAAATTAAATAATAAAGTTGCTCTACTTACTTTGATATGGTGTTTTGCCAAAAAGGATAAATAAAAGTCACACATCTTCTTCAAAGTTCTTCAGATGGAATCCTTCTTGATAGAAGGGCCAAAATGTCCTCAAGATGCAACATTTAACTGACAATACTTTGTCAAGGATGGTAGAATCTTCCTACAGTACTTCTAAACATTGCCTGAACCATGCCATGGCCCATGCAATACACAAGTCATTTACGCACTAATCTCAGTGTATGCACATCATTTCACAACAATGCAGTAAAATCAAGTCTTTGACAAGATCTTTTACTGTATTTATTATTGTGAAATTTCTATGTATTGCATAGAAACAATCAAGCAGTTGAACACAAATTTCTCACCATAATTGGCTTGAGGATAACATATTTCAGCGACTGCAAAAAGAAATCGTCTGGATTGAGGATGGTATTAACATTTATTTAACTGAAACACAATAGTTTGTAGTAATGCAAAATGCAATCTCAAAGTAAAAGCTCTGGGCTTTCTGACACATGATGATTGCAAATTGTTTGCAAATAAAGCTTTGAAAATGTGATAGAATAGCGAAGTAAATGCTTACCATCCAATTGGAGTATTAACCAAATTCTACAATGTCTTTCACGGATTCCAAGGGTGCAGAAAATGCTATCACATCTGGATTATTCTGACATTCAAAAAAGCAAAATAAAAAAAACTTATCAATTAGCACAGAGTAGATTAGATCCAAATATTGAAATGAAATAATAAAGATGCTCCACTTACTTTGATATGATGTTTTGAAAAAAGGATAAAAAAAGCCACACATCTTCTTCAAAGTTTTTCTGATGGAATCCTTCTTGATAGAAGGGCCAAAATGTACTCAAGATGCAACATTTAACTGACAATGCTTTGTCAAGAATGGTAGAATTATCCTACAGTTCTTCTAAAAATTGCCCGAAACATGCCATGGCCCATGCAATACACAAGTCCTTTACACACTAATCTCTGTGTATGCACATCATTTCAGTAAAAATGCAGTAAAATCAAGTCTTTGACAAGATCTTTTACTGTATTTATCATTGTGAAATTTCTGTGTATTGCACAGAAACAATCAAGCAGTTGAACACAAATTTCTCACCATAATTGGCTTGAGGATAACATATTTCAGCGACTGCAAAAAAGAAATCGTCTGGATTGAGGAAGGTATTAAATTTATTTCACTGAAACATAAGAGTTTGTAGTAATGCAAAATGCAATCTCAATGTAAAAGCTCTTTGCTTTCTGACACATGATGATTGCAAATTGTTTGCAAATAAAGCTTTGAAAATGTGATAGAATAGTGAAGTAAATGCTTACCATCCAGTTGGAGTAATAACCAAATTCTACAATGTCTTCCATGGATTCCAACGGTGCAGAAAATGCTTCCACATCTGGATTGTTCTGACGTACACAAAGCAAAACCAAAAACCTTATCAACTAGCCCAGAGTAGATTAGATCCAAATATTCAAATTCAATAATAAAGTTGCTCTACTTACTTTGATATGGTATTTTGCTAAAAGAATAAATAAAAGTCACACATCTTCTTCAAAGTTCTTCAGGTGGAATCCTTTCTTGATAGAAGTTCCAAAATGTCCTCAAGATATAACATTTAACTGACAATACTTTCTCAAGGATGGTAGAATCTTCCTACAGTTCTTCTAAAAATTGCCTGAACCATGCCATGGCCCATGCAATACACAAGTCATTTACACACTAATCTCAGTGTATGCACATCATTTCACAACAATGCAGTAAAATCAAGTCTTTGACAAGATCTTTTACTGTATTTATCATTGTGAAATTTCTATGTATTGCACAGAAACAATCAAGCAGTTGAACACAAATTTCTCACCATAATTGGCTTGAGGATAACATATTTCAGCGACTGCAAAAAAGAAATCGTCTGGATTGAGGATGGTATTACATTTATTTAACTGAAACACAATAGTTTGTAGTAATGCAAAATGCAATCTCAAAGTAAAAGCTCTGGGCTCTCTGACACATGATGATTGCAAATTGTTTGCAAATAAAGCTTTGAAAATGTGATAAAATAGTGAAGTAAATGCTTACCATCCAGTTGGAGTATTACCAAATTCTACAATGTCTTCCATGGATTCTAAGGGTGCAGAAAATGATTTCACATCTGGATTGTTCTGACGTACAAAAAGCAAAACCAAAAAACTTATCAATTAGCACAGAGTAGATCAGATCCAACTATTGAAATTAAATAATAAAGTTGCTCTACTTACTTTGATATGGTGTTTTGCAAAAAAGGATAAATACAAGCTACACATCTTCTTCAAAGTTCTTCAGATGGAATCCTTTCCATCTAGAAGGTCCAACATGTCCTCAAGATGCAACAGTTAACTGACAATACTTTCTCAAGGATGGTAGAATCTTCCTACAGTTCTTCTTAAAATTGCCTGAACCATACCATGGCCCAAGCAATACACAAGTCATTTACACACTAATCTCAGTGTATGCACATCATTTCACAACAGTGCAGTGAAATCAAGTCTTTGACAAAGATCTTTCACTGTATTTATCATTGTGAATTTTCTGTGTATTGCACAGAAACAAGCATTTGAACACAAATTTCTCACCATAATTGGCATGAGGTTAAGATATTTCACCGACTGCAAAAAAGAAATCATCTGAATTTATGATTTCATTTAATTAACTGAAAAACAATTTTTTGCAGTAATGCAAAATGCAATCTCAATGTACAAGCTCTGGGCTCTCTGACACATGATGATTGCAAATTGTTTGCAAATAAAGATTTGGAAATATGAAAGAATAGTGAAGTAAATGCCTTACCATCCAGTTGGAGTATTAACCAAATTCTACAATGTCTTCCATGGATTCCAAGTGTGCAGAAAATGAGTCCATATCTGGATTTTTCTGACCTACAAAAAAGCAAAACCAAAAAA